>VIAB01010335.1:44699-56890 GCA_009801035.1 Oophaga pumilio | reverse complement strand
AAAGCACTTGGATCATCAGATGGAAATCCTCAGCTCCTTCATGATCACTCTCTTGGTGGTACATCAGCTCAATACAAAGTCAATGGACCTGTAAACTTCTGTGCATGCACTCAGAAGGAAGTTAAGCATTGCAGCCTGGGTTGTTCATCGCTTCTGTATGCAGGACCCGGTAACCCAATAATTTATGAAGCTTTAAAGTGAAAAATAAAATTACTAAAGTTTAGCTACTCTTTAAACATTAACATGATAAACCTTTCTATATGACACAAACCTTAAAGCTACTTGATTGTCAGATGTACCTGATAGTTGACTTGATGAATGACCTCCCTCTGGCCATCTTTTGCCCACATGACAGTTCTTGGAATTTTTTAGTTTTGGAAGAATAAGAATTTCTTTGTCAGCAAATTTGCATCAAGTCAAATTATAAGTGCTCTTCAAGGAGCAGAAAATTAGCAGCAAAGTGCTGGAAATAAAAACACCGCAAAGGAGATGTAGTAGGAACAGATGGTGGAGCCATTGAAGCATCTGTCTCTACTAGGGTTGGACAATTTCATGCCTTCCGGGGTACAAACAGACCAGGTTGTCAGGGCAACATATTACCGATGTAAATTCCTCAACACTTTACCTTCTTGGCATGTAAATGAGATAAATGAGTTGTGTATGTGGCGGTCTACCTAGTTGTGTATGTGGACCTGGGGGTCTGTCCATATCTTTCCCCCCTGAGAGTCAAATTTTTGCTTTTTTTGCAGCTTCTTATCTTCTCTCTTGTGCTGGTTAAATGTTGAATTAATCGGATTTGCTTTTCTAAAGAGACACCTAATCATCTATTCTCGCACACACACTTCCCGAAATGATGGTAATTTTAGTCTGCATTGTGGTTCTACCAACCGAAAGGGAAATTAAGTTTGTTAATGTACAATTCCGAGCAGATGGTGGAAGCGTCGTGGAAAATAAACACTTTGATTTGGAGGAGAATAAACTAAGAATCCCGCGTGAGGAGATGTCATTCTTCTCTTCTATTCCTTGTTCATTATTTAGTTTTTTTTGTGTGTGTTTTTTTTTCCATTATATATTTTCTTTTATTGCTTTGTAAATTAGTTTTTAAAACTTTGGCCTATTATCAGAAGCATTAGAGGTATGTTCACACTGATTCTTTTTCTGTAATTATTTTGCATGGAAAACAACACAAAAGAAAATGCTAAAATTGTTCAAAAGATGAGCATGCTAATTTATATGCAAAAACGCCTTGGTATTCATATGGTTATTAGTGATGAGCGAGCCCTAAAATGCTCCGGTACTCGCTACCTGAGTTGAGCAAATTTTAATGCTCGGTTGCTCGACCCAAGTAAGGAGTATAATGAAAGTCAATGGGAAGCTCGAGTATTTTTACGCCCCCCCCCATCCCGTAGTTCTGGAGGAGGTCTAAAAATTGCTTAAAACGATGAACAGCTTGGAGAAGACCCTTGGAATCATCTGTGACTCGCAGGTCGCTGCTGGGAACAGTGTTGACAGAGTCTTACGCCACTTTTATGGACTGACAATAAAATATACAAAACCACAGGTAAAATGGATTTGACTAGAAAAATTGTTAAGAAACCTTCTTTCCATGATAATGACTTGTATATAAGGCAAAATAAATAAGAGAATAAAAATGCTCCTCCATACCTTGTTCTACGTTCATGCTCAGTGTTTTTGCTGCGTTTTTGCACGTTTGCATTGCTTTCAATGGTGAAAAAAAACGTTCTACAGGAAATGAAATTTAATCATTTAAATACCGTATCTGGCCATATGGTGTGGGAGACATGATCAGACACATCCTGTTTAATTTATGAAGGAGGGAATCTGAAAGTCACAATTTTTTTCAGGGCCATCAGTCAGCCATCACTTGTACATCGTACTAATACTGTAAAGATGGAAATTTGGAGGGACAGCATTTAATATAATCAAATGTTAATTTTGCCTGCTTTGATTAATTTCTCAGTACAGATCACCATCAAAAATGAATCTGTCAATGAGTACATGGAAAAAAGCTGCAGCAAGGATTATAATTTATAAGGCAATAATTCCAGACTAGATGCCTGTCATACGCTATATCTACTGCCACACCTCACCATAGACGAATTGCAGATGAGATATTATTGTAGAATATAGAAGGGATTTCAACCAGCCTTGAAAAGATATTTTCTTGTACGTGGCATCAACAACTGTAGACAATCGCAAGTAGCACTGTCAGCTTTGATGAATTTCTGAGTACATATCACCATAAAAACCATGAATCTGTCAATGAGTCCATGGAAAGAAGCAGTATCAAGGCACTGAATTTATAAGGCAATAATCCCTGACTAGATGCCTGTTATATGCTATACCTACTGCCACATATCACCCTACATGAATTGCAGATAAGAGAAGTATTATTGTAAAACATAGAAGGGGTTTGAATCGGTCTTGAAAAGATTTTTTCTTATACGCTTCAGCAACAAACTCTTGAGGAACGCAAGCAACACTGCCAACTTTGATGAATTTCAGAATACCGATCAGCGTAATAAACATGAATCTGTCAATAAATGCATGGAAAAAAAGCAGCAGCAAGGAGTATCATTTGTAAGGCAATAATCCCTGACTAAATGGCTGTAAAGCGATGTATCAAGTGCCACACCTAACCGTAGACGAATTGAGGATAAGAGCAGCATTATTATAACAGAATAGAATCTATCTGACTTAGCCCTGAAAAAAGGGATTAGTTTAATGTAGCAGCATCAAGGACTGTTATTTCATCAACCCTGCTGGGGAAAATAGTGGAGCATTTTGCATCTACTCAGCCTGACATGGAGGAGATCAGGATCTTCTGTACTTACTGTACAGAAGATTTGTACTATAAAGTCTCCTGTACCGGCTGTGAAATCCTGTATGCAGTGTGAGAACTTGCTATGTGAAGACCACCTGACAGCCCACAACAAGGCACTGAATCATATACAGTGGTTCAGAAAGTATTCAGACCCCTTTAAACTTTTCACTCTTTGTTTCATTGCAGCTATTTGGTAAGCTGAAGGTGGCTCTTTTACTTTAATAGGCCCTGGAGGGGTGACAGCTTCCCTTTAAAGAAACATTTTCATTATTCAGGCATTTTCCACTAGGAAGACAAGTCATACTTTACAATTCAAGCCAATGGGAAGATGCCTCGGCATTTTTTAAACAATTTTTCAACATTTTAGTTTTAGCATTCTTTGAACTTCTTTAAGAATAGATATAAAAAAAACACCTGGAAAAAGTAGAAGAAAAAATCCAGGAACACAAGCAAAAAAATTCCAGCAAGAAAACAAAATACTCAGAAAACAACTAAAAACATTAGAAAAAGACACGTCAGGTTTATAAAAGTTCAAAGAAAATGAGTTTCCTCAAGTGTCTATTGCTTGATAAACTGACATTTTAGGCCAGCGGAAAAAGACGCTGCGTGAAATTATCTTAAAGCTTTGTGCAGAATGAGTTTTTCGAGGGCATTTTTTGGAAACGATCTGCCTGAAGAAAGCCACAAAATTGCCTAAAAACTCTTGAACGATGCTTCGTATTCATCCTCTTTAGTTCTTTATATGACGAGTATTTTGAGCATATATTTTTCCATTTCAGGTTTTAAAAAAATTCTTTGAAGTGAATCCTAATGGCTTGAGTGGCTTAAAGAAGGATGCAGGGATTACCTGCTATACACGGTTAACCTGTAGCCATGTTTATTGGCAGTATTACAGCCATGAAACATGCGGATAACTCGAGTAAGGAGCACACTCACTCATCACTACTTTTAACCATTATTTAACAGACATGACATAAGACGCAACATATGAACGGCAATGACACTCGTTCATTATGGTTATTTTTGCGGCACTTTTGCTCTGTATTTTCAGGATGAAATTGCTTGAAAAAGACATCATGCTCGTAACCTTAAAAGCCTCATAAAACTCTGTCTGCACATCGTCTTAGTCAATATTCTCCAAAGCAACGCAATGTAGAAAGCATCATCTCTGGCCTTTATTGTGAAGGCAAAAAATACAGATATTTGTAGGTTATAAAGTTTCTTTAAATTGATCTGTTTTTATTTTTTCCTATTTAAATTTTGTAGATTTGTAAACATTTTTTTTCCTGTCCTTATGATTGCTATTGACAGACTCTCATGGTCTTCTCCCAGCACCTGTTACATTTTCCCATGTCACTGGCACATGTTTGCCATCTAAGTGGCTATGGGTTAGGTGGTTGACTCCTTGTACGCAAGGGGCTGGCAATTGGCAAAACTCTTTTGTGGAAATGTTTTTTGGGGAACTATCTGGCACTGTTCATGGGGTTCCTGTTCGAAACCATGTATAGAAAAAATTGTGCTGAATTACCAGCTCATTGTGCCCCATTGTCACGAGTGTGTCACACCAAACTGAGAGATCCGGGAGTAGAAGATCACAATGTATTGTGAATCGTAGATCTTCTATTTAGTCTGTGTATTTGTGTCCCATATGAAATGGATTTAGCATCCTTTGGTGCTGAAGAGGTTACTGACTCTTTATAGGCCAGTCAGAAACTTTTCAGCTGCTTTTGATCTGGTCATTACATATCCCTATAAAACTTGGCCAGACCCTCTCTGCCTTGCCAGTGAAAGCTTTGCTTCCTAGCTCTTTCGAGACGCTGTGCTGAATAGTAGATCATTATCGCTACTGGAGATTCATCTTCCTGTGCTGAGTGCTAAAGCTAAGTGGCTGGAGTTGAGTTTTTGCAGTTGTGATCTGTAGTTTGCTGTAATGCGTGTTTGTTTATCTCTTGGTCGGTATTCCCATTTGGTTGGTACATTCCTATCCTTCCTTACATACCTCTGTACCTTTGGTGAGTGTTTGTATGATTGTTGCTTTCTGTTATCCCTGCTTTGTCTTTGTGCCTTTTTTACCTTATAGTTCTGTCCCATGGCTCATGGGATAGGGGGAGGGGACAGATCAGGGATAACATAAGCACAGTGAGGTCAGAGACCCGGGCTTCTCCACATTCAAGAGTACCCCCCTGGACAGGGATACTTAGGGTTCCAGTTCCAGGGACAGTTTGAGGCCCCCCTACCTTACCAAAGACCATCATCGTGTGACACCCATATTCTATCTACGCCACTAACTTTTACAGAGATTGTGCAAACCAATTTGTCATTTATCCAAATTTGAAATTCGGACAATTAACATTGTATTATATTGTCTAATGGGTTCTACAATTTGTGAGAATTAGTTAATTGATTGGTTGACTTGATTAATTAGCTCAACATGAGTTCATAATTATTATAAGTCTTTGACAAATGACCTTTGACTCTCCCCCATCATTTATAACAATCGTTCTGGATCATGTAATATCTACCTATGGTATGATAAGATTTTACATTATCTGGATTTACACGGGGCGATAACATTAGACAATTTAACTGTTTTTATTATTTTGTTTTCCTTTCTATGGATTTTTTCGTTTTGTAGGTTCGAGTTATGCACAATCGATTAGACTTTTTTCTGTTCCACTATTTCACTACCTAAAAAACATACAGATGGAGATTGTAGATAAATCATAGAATAGCACTAGGTAACATTATCAAATATCGAATTATTATGAGTAGACGTTTGGATGGGCTCATTTGCTCATTTAGTTTATACATATTTTAGAATATTTTTTAATGATGAGTGAATTTGTTCAAAGTCAGATTTTTTATTTGGCTCAAATTTGTTCGGAAAATGTGATCTTATTCTATGAAAATCGAATGTTCTTTGTTATTCTCCTTTATGCTTTTTTTTATAAATAATTTTAGAAGCTGCCATTGACCATAAACTGAAATTAACAGCACTTAGTGATAGGCTTTACAGCAGCCACATGGACCACTCACTGCAAAAGACGAGCTCTGACTCACTGACATCTATAGGATAGTTTTCTGGGCATGATTTGTGAAATTTCCTGAGTAAATGGAGGGAATAGATGATCTGCTGCCATCCCTTCCATAGGAGAGTGCTGTGGGCATGCTCTATGACCTATGCAGAGGTCACTGCGCAGAGTTAGATAGGAGATAAGCTGTGATCCTGTGTATGTGTTTTATCTGCATAGAGATATAATCGGTCATTATTCTGCCAGTGTGGGTAAAAAGATGACTGCTGAAAAAAGATCTATACAGAACAAAAAAGTGTGAGCCAAATATTAGCAATAAAGGGGTTGTTCCCAATCAAATATAATTCTTCCCTTGGTTAATTGTATTTAAAAAAACGGCTGTGCTCACCTTCCCAGGTCCAACGCTGACTCTCCGCCAGTGCTCCTGGAATGTGGCATTGGCTGCAACGCCACCTAGACAACACAGCAGCCAATCAGTGAGCTGAGCTGCTATGAGTGGGGGCGGGGCATTCCAATGTAACCTTGTTCACATTGGCTGAGCTAACTGATTGGCTGCCGCACTATCGGCGTGAAATCAGTGTCGCATCCAATGCAAAACATCAGTAGAAGTGGTGAAGACTCACCTGTGGACCTGAGGAAGATGAGAACATAGAAATTTGTTTTTTTTTAAACAAAATGCTGTGTGGTGCAAATTATATTTGAAAGGGAACAATCCCCTTAATGGCCATTTAAAGTTCAATATTTCAGGATTTTTCTATGAAATAGAAATAAATATATTTAAAGAAGTTGTCCAATACTTGGACAATTTCTTGTCATACCCTTTGCTTGGCCCCAATAACATAATAAAGCCAATAATCACCTCCCATGCCGGTGCCGTTTCCGTGGTGTCAGCATTCACTCTCCCCGGGCTCTCGTGCTATCAGCACTGGCGTCCCCGTTCCTGCCTTCGGAGGTTTTGAGCAGGAAGAGGAAGTCAGAGATCAGCTGCAGCTCGGACTTCCTCTTCATGTTCAAAAGGTCCGATGGCGCGAACAGTGACGCCAGCGCTGATTGGGTGCCGGCGTCACATTTCATAATACCGAACTTGAGCCCCAGGGAGAACAAGTGCCAAAACCGCAGGAACGGCACTGGCATGGGAGAGGAGTATAGGCTTTATTTATTACCGGGTACAAACATTTCGATCAAGAAACGGTTCTCCTAGTAGTGGACAACCCCTTTCATTAATAACTTGATTCATTATTTTCTGTTGATACGTTCCCTTTAAAGTGAACATAAATATTAGAGAAAATTGCAAAAAATCTAATGTTCATAAAAGCCAGCCAACAATACTATGAGGAAGAAAGAAGGGTCGGCCATGTTGAATTTCCACACACCCAATATTTTATCCTCAACTAAGATAAGCTGCTGACAAAATTGTCAGGTAGCATTGCCCCATTTCAAGCATACATGCATGCTCATTGCTCAGCCAAGCCAGGGGGAATACATGAGGTCTTGTGAATTTCAGTAGCACAACTTGATGACTCAAAGAGCCAAGGATCTCCTAACTAGAAACCCAACAATCACGGTGCTCAAAAGTCCATCAAGAACGCCTGCATTCTAGCAATCCGATGGGGTCCAAGCTCATAGATAACACCCAAACCAATGACCATCTCCTGACATCTCCTGACATCCCACTAAAGGGTGCCAGATGTGTACAAATGAACCTTCTCAATGAAAACACCCTTGGGGTATTTACCATCTCGCTCACATCTCTCATCCAATGATTTATTAGTTCAGTCATCTATATTCGTTTTTCATCAGTTTTATTGATCAGGTGTGTGTCATTATTTTTATGGGATTTTTATGATCATTTGCCTGATTTTAGAATAAGTAACAAATATCAAAGGGGTTTTATTACTAATCCCAACGATAAATGACATAATGACGATAAATAATAATAGCTTAGATAAATCTCCAGCGTTGGAATCTAACACTAACTGGATAGCTTCATAGAAATCAATTGAAATTACCTTAGTTAATTAAGACACATAGAGGCGGGGTGGTCATGGGTCATCAGTTAGGAGATGTCTTCATGGTGACTGGATGTGTCATCTCTTTGTCATTACTATTGGAAAATAAAAGGAAATAGGCATCATTGTCTAAAAGTGGATTTACCAATTTCAAAAGAGCTAACATCTCATGGACAATCATATTATAGTGACCTAAATTCATTTGGGACAAATGTGGTTGGCTGATAAAGCATATCAGCATGGTGGATAATTTCTAAGAGTAGACATCTGAGATTTAAGGTGTACATTGAGGATGTCCGGTATTCTACAAACTGAAGGCTTCTAGAAATCTTGTCTAAATCTTACGAGTAGCTGTCAGACCACTTTGGATAATTTCAGTCATTCAGGGTCTTGAAGGCTGGCTACTTTATACACCTCATTTATCTTCTAGATAAATGCTCATTCCATCAACAAGTCTTACTCCAATCAACTCCATGCCAAACTGGTATGTGTTCCCAATCTAGAGGGGAGTAAGTTACTGGATCAAGTCAACGCATATTTCTCCTGCCATCAGGTGATAGTCAAGACATCCCCACTAATCATATGACTGTCTGGAAAGGTCAACCAAGGAGATAATTAGTGTGCACACTGTTAGAGGAGTGAGGTGGTGGACGAATGGGCTGAAAAGCCCTAAACCATATAGAACCAAAACTCACTGCACACTCGTAAGTATAATCATGCAAAAGAGTTTTTATTCAAGTCTTTCGTACAAAAATTCAAAGATAGGGAGCAGGTCAAGTTGATGTTAGAGACAGGCGACTATGAAATATACTAGACGTTTCAACACATTCCGGGTCTTAGTCATTACGTTACTTCAGTCTGAAATGAGTGGGATATCACTTAAATTTTAAGACGAGAGGAGAGTTTCCTTGTGGGTTCAACCACAGATACTGCAGATACTTGGCTGCAGAGGAGAGAGTATTGCTGAGTAACCTCCTGATCCAGGTGCTTTGACAAGCGGTGCTCCCGTGCCTTCTGTCCTCCTCTGCAGCCAAATATCTGCAGGGTTGATCCCACAAGGAAACTCTCCTCTTTACTTAAAATATAAGTGATATCCCACTCATTTCAGACTGAAGCGACACAATGACTAAGACCCGGGATGTAGTCAAGATTCACCGCACACTCTATTACTCAGGTGATGCAAAAAAAGCTTATTTTATTTGAGTCCGTGAAAGAGGGAAGTAGCGAGGTGCAATAAAAAATATCAATAATACAAGGCGACTATGTTCTAATGCAGACGTTTCGACCTATTGTGGGAATTATTACGTCGTGGTTTGTTGCTCCAGAGGAGTGGAACTATGGGTTAATCAGAGGTAGTCCCCAGTTCGAGAAATTGCATATAGATTGCTGTATAGTCGTCGATTCTATGGGATAGATGTAATGTGCTGTAATTGTAGATTGTGGCGGCGCTCCCACACTTTGCACCTGTTGTTGACGCCAAAACCTTTCCAATAAGACCCAGGATGGGTCGAAATGTCTATATTTCATTGTCGCCTGTCTCTAGCATCAACTTGCTCCCTATCTTTGAATTTTTGACTTGAATAAAAACTCTTTTGCAAAATTTTACTTACGAGTGTGCGGTGAATTTTGGTTCTACATGGAAAGGTCAACCAAACGTAGTGGTTTTGTCCATCATTCAACTAATATGAATTGTAATGACCTCAGAGGGGCTCTCTTAGACCTTGGTTTATCTATATTAAGAATCAGCAAAGAAAAAAATGAAGGATGAATAACATCAACGTGAGATCTTTCTATGTATTGCAAAATATCAATGTATGAAAATTGGGTAGTGAAATGGATGAGAGAGACCACTCATTATTCCAATATTCACCCAATTGGCACAATGAAAGATGTCATCGAGTCATGGAAGTGGATCAGATGAGACCAAAAGCATATGCACTTAAAATGCCGTCTATGCAACTGCACTGGGGCCATTCAAGAGTAATGCCTCAACTCTGTTTCGATCCATCCCATTAGTGTGGAGAACCTGAGCAGATCTCTTGTATCCAAAAGTATTGTATTGTTAGAAAGTAAAGGAGTCATAGAAAAGGTGAAGCAGGGGAAAATATAAATGGCAGAAACACCAACGTGTGGGAGGGTGGGATTTGGAATTTTTTGCGGTGAATATACATCAGTCATCCATTCATTAAAATCACTGACAAGTGAAGTGAATAATATTGATTTTTCAATTGCGATGGTTACTGTCAAGGAGTGGGATATTACCAAAACAGGATAAAAACTAAAAAAAAGATTCCAGAACAGCACTGAAACGCATAGTGGACAATAAAGGACCAAATAGTGAAATCTAAAAGACTTGACCGAAGTATCTTCAACTGGACTACGGGGCAATGGAGGAAGAAGGCCTTGTCTAATGGATCACATTATATATCATGTGGATGGCCAGTTGAATCATTACCTGGAGTAGAGCTGGCACTAATATTCAATAATGGGAGAAGACAAGATAATGGGGGCAACGTGATGGGGAAAAGTTAGAAAACTTGGCCTCGATTTATCAAGATCTGCACTTTTCATACCGGTCTTGATGAAGGGGTGTGGTGGAGTGTGAGGTGCCTAATTTCTTAAGAGACATATGATGTGGCGTGCGCCTCTGTCCCGGCCCATCTCCACCCATTTTTCGGAGCTGGTTAAAAATGGTGTGGCTTTTTAAAGCTTTTTACAACAGTTTTCTGGTAGTTATGTGATACGTACCATCTATGTTAATACTGTAGACACCAATTCCCTCTCCTTCACGGTAACGGTATTTTCATATTTGCAGTGCTTATTTTAGCAGAATAACAGTCGGTCAGCAACGGCCTGAGAAACATGACAAAAGTATGCAACAAGTTGACTTGTCTCCAAATTCCCAGTTTTCAATCTGATCGATCTTTGAGATGTGCTGGAAAAACACATCTGATACATTGAGACCGCATGGAGAAACTTACGAAACCTGAAGGATCTGTGATACAAGTGACTACCACTCCATCTTGATACATCATTCTCCTTCTTGCCCGGAAACTTAAGGTTGCTCAAAAGTCCGGAAACCTGAGAAATGAACCATGAAAATCAAATTATATGTATCTCCGGAGGTTACCATATACTCTATGCTCATGTGGCATTTGTTCCATAAGCAGGTAGGGTTTACGAGCCAACTCATACTACTGCTGAATACCTTGTCCTTTCATCGTCATTATCTAGAGCATTTTGGCTTCGACAAATTGCAATGTTCCCGTAATATTTCCCTGAAGCTTATGAAATCCACTGAATAATGTCACTAGAAATGGCTTTATTATATTACAGCGTTCCCTTGAGGAAATGGATGACAGATATTACAAATAGAATAATTATAATGCAAGCTTTACCTAATTACACCGATATTCCTGTGTGCGCACAGAACATCCTCGTTCTCCACTCGCGTGTAGGGTTGGACAGGACAGGAAATGAAATGCATCGTCCTTATCCCGGCAGAGGTGGAATAGGATCATTTCATCTATACTAGCATGTTTCATTCTGTTATATTAGCATAAATAGATAATTGTCTGACATGATTGGCTGGAAAGAATCTCCAGCCTTCACTATGCCATTATCATTACCGGCTATGATTTCACCGCCACATCCAGTGGATTCTCCATTCCCCAGGACCAAAACATTCATAGTATATTGAAAACCATAAAATCAAGGAGATAATAAATAATAATAATCTTTATTTTTATATAGCGCTAACATATTCCGCAGCGCTTTACAGTTTGCACACATTATCGTCACTGTCCCCGATGGGGCTCACAATCTAGATTCCCTATCAGTATGTTTTTAGAATGTGGGAGAAAACCGGAGAACCCGGAGGAAACCCACGCAAACACGGGGAGAACATACAAACTCCTTGCAGATGTTGTCCTAGGTGGGATTCGAACCCAGGACTCCAGCGCTGCAAAGCTACAGTGCTATCCACTGAGCCACCGTGCTGCCCTCTAGGTAAAGTATTTTTAGCTTTATTTTTGCATTTCAACTATTTTGGTTGATACTATTTGTTTTGTGCATATCTCAACAGATAACCAGGATCAAAGATTTCCTAGAAAAAACAATGCTTGGAGCTTCACACTGCCTCCACCAGCTTTCTTCTTCCTATAATGGTTCCTGTTGCCATCCCTTCCATAAGTAAGGGACACAGCTGCACCTGCACATGGCTGTCTATGTGTTCTGCCTTCATACACTTTGACACGGTGTGCAATCTAACATACAGCTAAACCATCATTCTATCTTCCAAATAAG
>VIAB01010335.1:26118-36122 GCA_009801035.1 Oophaga pumilio | reverse complement strand
CAGATGGGCAGAACACTATGTAATGTAAAAAATGACTCATTAGACCAACCTGTTCCATAGCTCAATGGTCCAGTTTAAACACTCATGTGCCCATTGCAGACACTTTCAGAGGTACACATGGGTCTGCATGAGAGCGCTACCAAGTCTGCAGCTACATAGCCCCATATACAGCAAGTAATAACACTTTGCTTGTCCTGACACCATTCTATCATAGCTGTGACGAGCTGTGTGTCCTGACTCCTTTCTATCATGGCTGTGATTCTGTGGGTCCTGACACATTTCTATCATTGCTGCAATGTTCTGTGTGTCCTGAGCCTTTTCTATCATAGTTATGATGCTCTCAGTGTCCTGACCCTTTTCTGTCATAACTGCAATGATCAGGGTATCCTGACACCTTTATATCATAGCTCCAGTATTCCGTGTGTCCTGACACCTTTCTATCATAGCTGTGATGCTCTGTGTCCTGACACATTTTACTCATACCTGTGATGCTCTGTGTCTTGACACCTTTCTATCATAGCTGTGATGCTCTGCGTGTTCTGATACCTTTCTATCATAACTATGATGCTCTGTGTGTCCTGACACCTTTCTATCATAGCTGGGATGCTCTGTGTGTCCTGACTCCTTTCTATCATAGCTGTTATGCTCTGTGTCTCCTGACACCTTTCTATCCTAGCTGTTATTCTCTGTGTCTCCTAACACCTTTCTATTATAGCTGTGATGCTCTGTGTCTCCGGACACCTTTCTATCATAGCTGTTATGCTCTGTGTCTCCTGACACCTTTCTATCATAGATGTTATGCTCTGTGTGTCCTGAAACCTATCTCTCATACCTGTGAAGCTCTGCATGTCCTGACACCTTTCTGTCACAGCTGTGATGCTCTGCGTGTCTTGACACCTTTCTATCATAGCTGTGATGCTCTGCGTGTCTTGACACCTTTCTGTCACAGCTGCGATGCTCTGCGTGTCCTGACACCTTTCTATCATAGTTGTGATGCTCTGTGTGTCCTGACACCTTTCTATCATAGCTGAGATGCTCTGCATGTCCTGACACCTTTCTATCATAGCTGTGATGCTCTGTGTGTCCTGACACCGTTCTATCATAGCTAGGATGCTCTGTGTGTCCTGACACCTTTCTATCATAGCTGGGATGCTCTGTGTGTCCTGACACCTTTCTATCATAGTTGTGATGCTCTGTGTGTCCTGACACCTTTCTATCATAGCTGGGATGCTGTGTCCTGACACCTTTCTATCATATCTGTGATGCTCTGTGTCCTGACACCTTTCTATCATAGCTGTGATGCTTTGTGTCCTGAAACCTTTTCATCAGTTTGTCGTACAGTTGCTCTTCTGTGGGATCCGACTGGACGGGTTAGCCTCACTCTCCACTGTATACTTTGAACATCCCACAACACCTACTATATACTGAGAACAATCCAGAAGACCTGCTATATACCTGGTACACCCTACAATACCCAGAACCTGCTGTAGGCTTGGAATGGCACATAAGACCTGCTGTTCTAGTCCTTACGCTTTCCTTACATGTTTCCTGTTTTCGACAGATCAGCTTCCTGGACTGACTGCTCACTTGCTACCTAAGATATCCATTGTCCAACAGGTATCATTGTCAAGACTCAAGAGACAATTCGTGTTTTCCACTTAAAGCGGTCCTGTCACTAGGTGTCAAAATGCAACCTGCGTACATTATTAAATACATGGATCTGATAATGCTAGTGTACTTACTTTGAAAATCCTTATCTGAATAGCTAAGTAATCTTACATGAAAGTTTTACTGCCCAATATAAAAAAAATGTGAATTTTATGAGCCCAGTTCTAGTTGGATTCATAAAATGAGCACATTCCAATATGAATTTTCACAGTAAGTACACGAGCCTCATCAGGTCTAAGATTTATTTATTATGTGTTATTGGGAAATTTGGTAACAGATCTAATGACCGAACTTACCATGAATTTGGAGCTTTTTTTTTTCTTACTGACTTTTGTTTAGCTAGAAATAAAGATTTCATGGTGACTGTCATGAAAGTTTTCCTCTAGAGTATTAATTCAAGTAGACACAGAAAAAAAGTGGTGCAGTAACAAGAAAGGCGAAAAGGAAAGTTTCTCTACAACTTCTGTTTCAGGCTGAATGATGCAGTAAAAGACAACTCTTCAAGGGTTCCAAAATTAATGACTTACGAGGTTCATCAATGTCTATCAAGGTTTCCAAAACTATTGTAATCTAGGGAGTAATCTATCGCCCTCCTGTCTCCGACTGCACAACTGTGTCACACGTCTTCTTCAAGGATTATATTGTGGGTATTGTTTTTTGGGCATTCTTGTTTTGCCATAAAGTTATAGTGATTTTACTACTAAGTTTCCATGAAGAAGAATATGAACCCTGGGGTGCATTCACCATTTTTTACATGAGCGGCCACAAGTGGATTCCGAATAGAATGGGTTTCCCCTTGAGTTCTCGTTAACTTTGGCATGGAAGATTAATAGTCATAAGATGCAGAGAAGAGTTTTGTAAAACTTACCGTACATGCCGGCTGGAGGATGGGGTAACCAAAGATACCTCTTTATACCTTCCAAAATCAAAGTTCACTTAAAGAAATTTTTGAAAACATTCCATTTGCTAACACGTCTTATTTCCAGTGTTTAATAGCCTCTGTCAATCATCTCCTCCGAGAAGCCTTCTCTGGAAATATCTGTGAATACTGCAAGATGGAGACATTTTATTGGGCATTTGATGTTACTTAATGGGACAGCTATACAATTTCATGTCATTTCTATAAAAAAAAAAAGTCTTTTGGAAGTGTAAATGTCTCCTTTTGTTCTACTTAATCCTTTGGTCTTTTTGCGGAAAATGCACATTTTAATACTCGTTCTTTCTTCTCTTCAAGACAAGACAATTTTCCACTTTCTCATTTAGCTTGAAAAATTAATTCCCCAAAAAGTCAACATTGTGAGCGTCAGACACGACTGACGGCTAATTACCCGAACCGCACCTATTGTAATACCGCAAATAATTCAATTAACACGTATTTCAGAACTCAACGACCAGGACAATTTCTACTGCAGGAGAATCAAGGAAAGTGCAAACGGGGAGGAAAAAATTCAGCCCTTTGTTGACATTTGAAGAGACTTTAGTTCTCTTTGGCTGAGGCGGTAATTGGACCATGAGCAGAGAATGGAACCAAATAAAGTTACTAGTGATGAGTGAACGTGTTTGGATAAGGTGCTATCTGAGCATGCCCGGGCGCTAACCGAGTGCCTTTGGTGTGTTCGAGTCCCCACGGCTTCATGTCTCATGGCTGTTAGACAGCCTGTTTGTTAGGCAATCCCTGCATGTGTGGCAGCTGTCAAACAGCCGCTGGGACTCGAACATATTTTTCAAGGACTCAAATACCACCCGAGCATGGTCAGAAAACACATTATCCGAGCACGTTCGCTCATCACTAATAGTTACCAACAAAATTGTTGGCAAATTCTGGCTATTTTAGCCCTTCCAAAAGTCGGGATTGTCCCCAACTCAACCGCCATCACCTATTTGAGGGTGCAGTTTGTGTTAGCCTCATTGGCCTGAGTCATCCCCAAATTTATCTCCTTCCCAACAGAGGATGTAATAGTCCATCACCCATCGGGTCCACATCAGGAACAGACCCTGCACCATAACTGACAGATACCAGGCTGCGTTCTTCAGCCGGTATCTGCCTGTATCATAGCGTCCGGCTACATCTCTGCCTAACCATTTGCAGCAAATGGGTCTATTAATCATTGACAGTGGTAATTGCCGGAACTTACGCGCACCAGCTCCCCCCACAACGTGATCAAAGAGACCCATCAATTAATTATAAATTATTTGCCATTTTTTACTTGATTTTTGCACATAATTATCTAGACTTTCACATTCCCAACACGTTGGACCTTACCAACCTATGGCTTGTGTGAAAGTCCAACAAAGGTTGCGAGACCCTCATCCATCACATTTTCTCTGCTCTTTTCTCTCTCTACAGAAATAAGCACTGATAGAAGAAAAAAATAATAATTGCTTCATAAAACCATGTTCCAAACTATGGCTTTTCTTTTGATCCTTTTTCTATATTGTGATTATTACTATGATTGACTTTTGGATACCTTTTCTATAGTTCTGTGACAGATGACACCGATTACGTCCTCAGCGGCGACTGAAAACTCCATAGATAACGGGAAAAAAAAAAAAGAAGAGGAAAAGCGAAAACATATCCACCTGTATGAGGCCGTCACAAGTCTGGATGTATTTGATACATTGTATCTAGCTCCATGCAGAGAGCAGCTCCGGCAATGAGAGGTTAGGCTGCCGGAGATACTTTGTAACATTCTGTAAAGGATGTTTCCCGTATATTCCTTTACATCATGTTCTCCCCGTTCCAACACTGCGATGATTCAGGCGCTCAGTGCTGTTCGGTGCGGGCGCCGGTCCAGATTGCGAGGGACGTGTATTTAATCATACGTGTTCATGCTGGCATCACAGCCCATTTTTTTGCCAAATTATAAATCCCGTGATATTGTTCAGTAGATGAGAATGGATTGCAAACCTCAAGTAAAACCAATTGCCTGTAACGGGGAGAACATGGAGCAATTAGTGCATCGCCAAAAATAACACTAATTACGAGCAAAAAATATATTAATAGGGCAAAGTGTTTTTGAAGATATGATAACAAAAAATGATAAATAATTTCCAATTATCTGGACGGGTCTGCGCAACAGTTCACCTTGTCTTACTAACGGGAGATAAGTCACAACAGCAAATAAATATCACGGGATAAAAATGTTCTTAACAAAGAAAAATATCTAATTAGCTTCCCCTAAGTGTCCGAGAATGATACTAAACAGTAAGTTACATTGTCCAACGCAAGAGGAGATGGGCGATTACAACAGACAAATGGTACTAACAACATGGACCAAAGCAAGCGTGATATACATATCTCATACTTGCGTTTCGCCCCTTCGTGTAAAGGGCTTCATCACGGGGCTTCCAGAGCTAAAAGGATCAGTAGTGATTAAAGATGAGCAAATCTTTTGTAATTCAAATTCACCATCTTTGGGGACTTTTTTTTTTTATTAATTGTGAATTGATTCACCGTAAATCGAAATTATTCCAATGGACCTGTAACAATTGGAGATCTTCTAGGACTGTATTCAACTAATTTAAAACACTTTAATGAAAACACAGCCTTAATAATGTCAAAGTGACATCAAAATATATGACTATGGATAATTGTTCTTTGCTTCTATGCTGTCACACACTATCTGTACATTTTACTAAGTGTTACATGGTTTTACCTCCCTATCGCTATGGCCAAGCTGTGAGCTGTGACATTCTCTTACTATACAGATTCACCATAAAATGGCTGCTGCTTGCCCTGCTTTGGCTTTTTTACAGGCTGTGATAGACTCTCCAGATTATCTGTGCTATTCCATGTGATGGGGAAACCCAAGCAGCCACCTCTGAGGTCATGAGAGCCTTCTCTGGCTGATGTAATCTTTTTTTTTTATTATTCTCTTGTATCAATGGCAAACGGTCCGAGTTTGCTGGGTCCTAGAATTCCGCCCTGACTTGATCAGAATTGATTACTTCATCTCTAGAATCAATGTTTCACATTTATTATGCATGTACAAGTTTTCCCGCCTACACATTTCTCGCCTAGAGAGCCAGCGACATTATTACTGTAGTGCGATTTCCATGTCTGACATTATCGCCTGTGCGTGTAAACAGTATTTAAGAAAGGTAATAATAAAAGTATCTCTTTTTTAACAGGAATACGAATCTTCTTAATCTTCTGTAAATTAATTATTGAATTACACCTTGCAGCTAGTCTCATTTCTATTGTTAACTTTGCTCTGGACAGACGAGGTGGATTATTAAAGATTATTATTAACAATGTGGATGTTTTCATGTACAGACCTTAGACCTTGGTAGATACAGGCGTATTCAACCTATTTTATCTGCAGCTTCGCAAATATTTGGGGCTCTGTGACATCATTAAACATTGATGTTACCAATATATAAATTCAGATTAGCACAATTTTCCGATTTCCAGATGGCACAGTAAAGGGGTCGCCCGGAACGTAGCTGAATTTAATATGATCCATTATCTTTTTAAAGTAAAAAGAAGTAATCACTTCTCCATCTTACTTCAATTAAAATTCCCTTCTCTTTCCTCTCTATTCTAACTTCTGTGTTTTTTGTTTCCAACATCCAATGACATTTTGCTTGAGTCTCCCAGCATGCACTGGGGATTCTCAAATGAGATGTCATCGGGGGGCTACGATCACTGCCTTAGCTGATTTGCTAACCCTAAAATAGATCATAATCAGAGACGACCTTTAAGGGACTGGGCCAGATGTCAATACCAATGCATGCTCAGTATGCTCTCCCCATTCTCCTCAGGGTTACTATAATTGTGTACTGACAGTGCACTCATTCACCAGCTCTAAAGAGAAGCAACGATCCAGCAGTAGAGAACTCTCATGCCAGCCCATCACTGAAAGTGCGTTCCCACGCCAGCTATAAAAAGAAGTGAAGAGCTTGCTGGCATGGGAGTGTACTGTCAGTGTTGAACTGGAAAGAGAACGCTCTTTTGCAAATTAGTCTCTTCTCTTTAGCGCTAGCGTGGGAGAGCACTGTCAGTGACGAGCTGGCTGGCATGATAGCGCTCTACTGCTGGATTCTCACTTTCCTTTAGAATTGACAAGAGAGCACACTGTCAGTGATGAGCTAGCATGAGAAATGTTCTATTGCTGGATTGTCACTTCACTTTAGAGCTGGCGTGGGAGCGCACTGCCAGTGACAAGCTGGCATGAGAGCACTCTACTGCTGGATCGTCACTTTTCTTTAGAGTTGACAAGAGAGTGCACTGTCAGTGATAAGCTAGCATGGGAAATGCTCTATTGCTGTATCGTCACTTTGCTTTAGAGCCGGAGTGGGAGCGCACTGTCAGTGACAAGCTGGCATGAGAGCACTCTACTGCTAGATTGTCAGTTTTCTTTAGAGCTGACGAGGGAGCGCACTGTCATTGATAAGCTGGCATGAGAAATGTTGTACTGCTGGATCGTCAATGCTCTTTACAATTGGCGAGGGAGCACAGTATGAGTGTGCAATGAAACTAACACAATGGCGAGCAGGGACAACATACTGAGCATGCGTCGCTACTGACAACTGGCACATGCTCAGTATAGAGAAGAATTGCCATTGCTCATGCCCTCCCTAATGATGATCCGTTTCAGGGTGGAGACAGCAGTTGCAGCAGTGACCGCAGCAGCAGCCGTCTGATGATGTTTCGTTTGAGAATCCCCAGAGCATGCTGGGAGACTCAAACATCATTGGAAGTAATAAAAAAACATGGAAAAGTGCTCAGTTTTTTACATTAAAGAGAGAGCGAATCATTAAATTCAGTTACGTTTCTGATTAGTTCTGAGAGGTTCAAAATGTCACAATATCTGAAAATATTGAGATGAATTTGGGGGTACTGTTATAAGAGGTGCAGAGATAGTAGTCACATCAAAGTAATGCTGCATGAGGGGTCTCACTGCCCAGGTCAGCCCAAAAGTAACAAGTGTAACACCTCTTCATGCCATCCGGAACCAAGATCCTTACTTTCTCTATAAAGGCGGGAGTGTCAGAGTTCATTGGCACAAGCACTTTAAGAGGTCATGAAATGGGACACGATGGGGTGCAAAGTGGGGTGTTGAGTGCAGAGGTTGTGTATGCAGCTGAAGTTTGGGGATATGTAGATAGTAAGAAAACAAGATCCATCAACAGCAGCTTGCTGAGAATTTCCAAGTAGAAGCATGAGAAATAACAAAATCCCCCTAACATTAGAATGGGAACGCAAAACTAATATTAAGGTCAAACCCAATTAGGGAGTATAGATGTCATACAGGTGGGTCCCCATCTGATAACCCCCCTCTGAAAGCCAAAACAGAGAAACAATCAGTAAGATATTCTCCCTCCCTAGTGAATTTCTAGAATAGAATATTCAGTCTTAGAATTTGCCGATCGTCTTGTCGGATCTGACGAGACTCTTGCACTGAGACAAGCATCTTCTCGGAAAATCTCTCAACTCCAATAAAACTTTTTCCATCTCGTCTGCTATAGATTCCTGCATAAAAATGTAAAGCAAATCTATAATTAGGATCTGCATTCTTTATTCTGTTCTTGTGTGCCGTGACTCGTGATGTAAACGGCGTATTGTTTTTGCCATAAAGAGGAAAGCGTTGAGATATTTTATCATACAAAATTGAAACACAATTTCATTAACTGCTGTAAATGATGTCTCTTTATGTAGAACTAATAAAATAAGTATAATAAGCATATAAATATATACTACGCTACTTGGCTATGGCTTTGTTCAGTTGCAGTAGCTTTCCGTCATTCACACGAGCGATGAAGGGACATACTTCTCAGGTTATAGCTGCTCCATTAATCTGGAAATCCCTATTACCAACGAGCAAATGGAAATACATAGTTTGAGTCAATTTGGTAAGGATAACTCATTGCAAATGCTTACCAAACTGAAATAGCTACAGAGTGTAATGCCTGCTGCAGCGCAGTAGCACACAACCTCCACCAGGGGGTGCTGATGAAGGAAAACAGGTATACTCACAGTGAAACCACAGTGCAGCAGGCAGGAGCCACTAGGTGAAGGAAGAGTAGTCAGACAAGCCGGGTCAGCAATGGAGAGGAAACGAAGTACCAGAGGTTACAGCAATACACGTGGTCAGAAACAAGCCAAAGAAGTCAGAGCCGGTCGGGAGCAGGAAAGCCAGAGATGGAAGACAGTCAAACAGGTCAGAGGACAAGCTGAGTCAAATATCAAGAGGTCACAACACAAAGATCAAATACTAAGATGAGCGAAGTCACAAGGGAGAGCAGGAACGGGACCTAGGTAAACGGGCAAAGGACAAATCATGGCATAATGGGTCAGCTGCTCAAGCCAGAGCCAGGAACTATAACTGACGCTGCTTGCAGGTGACAGTGGACTGAAATAGCCAAACAGATCCCAAAACGAGGCAAGGAAGGTTAACTCCCGCATGACCATCCCGGAGAGAGAATAATCAGAAACAAACCCCTAACTGGATCATGACACAGAGGCTAGAACTGAGTTAGAACGGGTTATATTCTCATGCCAAAGCCAAAATTCTCCATTACGGAGCAGAAAAAGTTGTATGAGAATCTCCAAAAAAGATCTCTTGGTTCTTCTCACTTTCTATTTTGTAGAGCTATCTTGAGATTATAATAAACTGATATCCTGGCTTAACAAGCCATGTAAGAAATATTTTGGTAGCCCCAGGTCATTCTCACACGGCTCCATTGATTGATAGGAGTCTGAGAATGACCTATTGTATCTACTTGGTTCTCCTGGTTTCTCTCATCTTATGATCAGATGAGAGATGTTGGAATTATCCAAGATCATTCTCACATGCCTCCATTAATTTGTAGGGGAGTGAGAATGATCCTTTGTACTTACTTGGTTCTCATTGTTCTTTTTATCCTCTATTCAGCTTCCTTATGTGAATCTGCAGTTTAAGAAATGTTAAAGTTACCCCAGGTCATTCTCACATCATTTAATTGATTCATACGAGAATGAGAATGATGTTTGTATCTACTATTGTATCTATTTCCAATATTCTTTTCTTCCCCACAACTAAACTATCTATAGAGTGTGACTTTTATCTAAATATGAAGAACAGGAAGCTTTAGGGTTATCAAGGTCATTCTCACATCATCACATTAGCTTATAGGTGAGGGAGGATGATCTATAGTGTCCACTTAGTTCTTTGGGTTCTTTTTACATTCTATTCAGTTTATGAAATAGTATGAGAAGTTTATACTATTTATGAATGAACAGTATAAGGAATGTTAGGTTTTCCCCAGATTATTCCCATATCATCCATTAATTCACGGGAGAATCTGAATGATACTGTTGTGAATGGGCTTGAGATGAGTTCTGAGCAGAGGCT
>VIAB01010334.1:43439-55883 GCA_009801035.1 Oophaga pumilio | reverse complement strand
AGCGATTCAGGCTCACCAACGGGACGCCAACGATCAAAATACGGCCAAACCGTTCATGCACGATTTGCGACATCACAGCGGGGGCCACATCGCCGCTACATGTCACACACAGTGACGTCGCTAACGATGTCGCTGCTGCGTCACAAAATCGCTGTTGCTTGAGCGATCTCGCTAGCGATCTCGCTTAGTGTGGCATACCCTTTACTAAAAAAAAATTTGGAAATCCCAAGGCCCTTTGTTCCCGCAGTGCATCCCGCCTAAGGGTCTGTGCACACGTTGCGGATTGTGCAGCGGATCCGCAAGTCATGTACAGTACAATGAAAGTGAATGGGAAAAAAAACCGCTGTGCACAAGCTGCAAATTTTTCCGCGCAGATTTTCTGCGGATTTAAATCCGCGGAATGTCAATTCTTTGTGCGGATTCCGCAGCGTTTTTACACCTATTCCATTATAGATGTAAAACCGCAGGGCAAATCCGCAGTAAATCTGCAGGTAAAACGCAGGTCATTTTAAATGCGGATTTAGCAAAATCCGCGTGGAAAAATCCGCAAGTGAATCTTAAACGTGTGCACGGGGGCCTAAGCACGACAACTTCCATTTTTGCTAGGTTTGTTACAATGTATCATTACAGACCACTCTCTGTGCAGTAAACACATCAGCGCACAATCCCTCCAGTCCAGGACAGCGGACTGTTTCTTATACACTGTAACAACCCCTCAGCTGTGTGAGTAGGGCTGGGGCAGGGTGGTCCTTCAGTCTCTGTTTGTTGTTGGTGAATAGATACATTGATGAATATATGAGGGACTGACAGCTGAGTGGATTCATCTACAGAAAGAAGGAAAAGTGAACTTCAGTAGGAGCTAAATCTAGGCTATGGCTGCGGGCGGCTGTACTGGCCCATGCCCCCATTATGGCGGACTTCATAGTAGCTCCAGCACAGACTCTGCCAGGAGCTGGCAACACTTCATTTATGAAGATCCGTCCACTCCTGGGCCTTGTGGTCAGAGACAGAGCGATGCGGGCAGTGCCCTGGACACATCAATGATTAATGTCACCTTCTGTGTCAGATTATTACATTCCCGGCTCGGATTGCTACCCGGGGATATGTGACTTTAGCAATCTCCTCAAATGGAACTGGACTGGATTTTTTCTCTTGCTAAGACGATAAGATGCGCTGACATTTCAGTGGAGTGAAGGAGCGGAGCTGCCGGGCAGATGGATGGGAATATGGGCGAACTCGGGAGAGAGTTGATCCGGGGATCTGACCGCCACATATACTACAAGTATCGACCCAAATCTGAGCTCTATATCATCACATATCCTCAGCTCAGGGTCACAGAATTCATACAGTTCAGGTCATGGCAGCCGTAGCAGCTATCGCAGGGCTCTCACCCCTCTATAAAGCATCGTGTTAGCATACTACCTCTGCAGAGAAATGTCACCCACAGCAGAGCTTTTCACCCCAGCTACATCCGAGAAAAGGGGTGCACTGCCTGCACCCAGCACAATGCACTGCTGCTAACTGAAGCCCCCCACCCTGCTGAACAGAGATCTAGCATATTGCACAGAGGATGGCCAGGGCTGCCCCCTGCAGGACAATATTCATCTACAGTCATGGCCAAAAGTTTTGAGAATGACACAAATATTAATTTTTACAAAGTCTACTGCTTCACTTTTTCTAATGGCAATTTGCATATACTCCAGAATGTTATAAAGAGTGATCAGCTTAACAGCAATTACTTGCAAAGTCAATATTTGGCTAGAAAATGAACTTTATCCCCCAAAACACATTTCAACATCATTGCAGCCCTGCCTTAAAAGGACCAGCTAACCTCTTTTCAGTGATTGCTCCATTGACACAGGTGTGGGTGTTGATGAGGACATGGCTGGAGTTCAATCTGTCATGATTAAGTAAGAATGACACCACTGGACACTTTAAAAGGAGGCTGGTGCTTGGCATCATTGTTTCTCTTCTGTTAACCATGGTTATCTCTAAAGAAACATGTGCAGTCATCATTGCAATGCACAAAAATGGCCTAACAGGGAAGAGTATCACAGCTAGAAAGATTGCACCTCAGTCAACAATCTATCGCATCATCAAGAACTTCAAGGAGAGAGGTTCCACTGTTGCCAAAAAGGCTCCAGGGCGCCCAAGAAAGACCAGCAAGCGCCAGGACCGTCTCTTAAAAGTGTTTCAGCTGCAGGATCGGGCTACCAGCAGTGCAGAGCTTGCTCAGGAATGGCAGCAGGCAGGTGTGAGTGCATCTGCACGCACTGTGAGGCGGAGACTCTTGGAGCAAGGCCTGGTCTCAAGGAGGGCAGCAAAGAAGCCACTTCTCTCCAGAAAAAACATCATGGACAGACTGATATTTTGCAAAAGGTACAGGCAGTGGACTGCTGAGGACTGGGGTAAAGTTATTTTCTCTGATGAATCCCCTTTTCGATTGTTTGGGACTTCAGGAAAATGCCTCATTCGGAGAAGACAAGGTGAGCGCTACCACCAGTCTTGTCTCATGCCAACTGTTAAGCATCCTGAAACCATTCATGTGTGGGGTTGCTTCTCAGCCAAGGGAATCGGCTCTCTCACAGTCTTGCCTAAAAACACAGCCATGAATAAAGAATGGTACCAGAATGTCCTCCAAGAGCAACTTCTCCCAACCCTCCAAGAGCAGTTTGGCGATCAACAATGCCTTTTCCAGCATGATGGAGCACCTTGCCATAAAGCAAAGGTGATAACTAAATGGCTCAGGGAACAAAACATAGAGATTTTGGGTCCATGGCCTGGAAACTCCCCAGATCTTAATCCCATTGAGAACTTGTGGTCAATCATCAAGAGACGGGTGGACAAACAAAAACCTAAAAATTCTGACAAAATGAAAGAATTGATTGTGCAAGAATGGACTGCTATCAGTCAGGATTTGGTCCAGAAGTTGATTGAGAGCATGGCAGGGAGAATTTCAGAGGTCCTGAAGAAGAAGGGTCAACATTGCAAATATTGACTTGCTGCATTAACTCATTCTAACTGTCAATATAAGCTTTTGTTACTCATATGTTTGCAATTATTATATTTCTGTCTGTGATAAAAACATCTGTCAAACACACATAAAAACCAGAGGGCAGCAGATCATGTGAAAATATAATATTTGTGTCATTCTCAAAACTTTTGGCCATGACTGTAGGAAATAAAAGGATGTAACCTGCAGCTTCGATGCTGTGCACGGGCCGGCGTGAAAAAAATGCCGCAGAGTAAAAAGCTCTCAAAAATACAAGAGTTAATAGTTTATTTTTATCAGTTAACAAAATGTAAAGTAAATGATCAAAAGAGGAATGTAAATCCCCTCAATGACCACCCTTCACCTCCATCATTAGTATCCGGTGACCACCTCGTTGACTCCATCAATATCCAGTGACCACCCGTCACCTCCATCATCAATATACGGTCACCACCCATCACCTCCATCATCAGTATCCAATGACCACTCATCTCCTCCATCATCAGTATCCGGTGACCCCCCTGTGGCCTCCATCATCAGTATCTGGTGACCCCCCCTGTGGCCTTCATGAGTATCTTATGACGGCCCATCACCTCCTTGAACAGTATCTGGTGACCACCCCTCGCCTTCGTCATCAGTATCTGGTGACTGCCCGTCGCCTCCATCACTTCTTCTGGTCACTTGTACATAGGTCATGGAGGATCTCGGCAGGAGGTTGTACCGAACATCTTGGAGACCTGAGCCCAGATTTTGTGTGTATGAGCCTTGTGCAGATCCTTGTGTCTCTTCATGTGATCCCAGACAGACAGGATGATGTGAGATCGGGGCTCTGGGCCCAGATCATCACCCCCAGGACGCCGCATTCTTTATGACATTGGCTGGATGTTGGCGCCGATCAGATACCCATCATATAATAGCATCATGAGGCAAGTGTCTGCTGGGATTACTCAGCATTAAGGACCCTAGTAATCTAGACCAAATGCATTTGCTGTATTTCCGCCCCAGACTTGATGGACCCTCCACCATGTGTCACTGCTCCTTCAGACCCTCATTATTGTGCCGCTCTCTGACCTCAAGGGAACAATCTGCTTCTGTCATGGCTGAATATTTCACATTGCGACTATTCTGTCCAGAGACCTGCTGCATTTTTCAACACCCCGATTCATATGTTTTTGCGCCCAGTTGAGTTGCTACGTCTTATTTCCATATCAACAGTCTGGGATTTGGTGCAATCATCCTCTTCTGGCAAGACTTCTCCAAACAGTAGATGGGTGTAGCTGATACCACTGGTAGATGCCAGGTCTGAGTTGATGGCACTGCTGGACATCTTCCAATTTTGAAAGGAAGCAATCATGATGTATGCGCAAAAACTAAGCCCTCACCCAGCCCCAAATCACGAAAAATGGAGACGCTACAGGTCTCAGAAAATGGCACCTTTTTTTCTTTACCAAAGTTTGGATTTTTTTTCACCACTTAAATAAAAAAGAAACTATACATGTTTGGTGTCTATGAACTCGTAATGACCAGGAGAATAATAGTGACAGGTCAGTTTTAGCATTTAGTGAACATGGTAAAAAAAAAAAACAACTGTGGAATTGCATCTCTTTTTGCAATTTCACCACACTTCTCTTTTTCCAGTACACGATATGTCTGAGAAGAAGGGGAGCAAAAAACGAAAACGGAAAATGGCCCGAGGGTTAAGGGGTTAATGGATGCTTCTTGAAAAGAGCTTCTAATACATCCAATGGGAGGCGCTAGAATTCAGATCCTCTTCCTTTCTGAAGAAGCTATTTGCATATTTAAATTCCCAGAGGAACAAATGCATGGCCATGGCAGGTTTGGCAATTCCACAAGGAGAAATGTTCCCCATTAGACCACTTTATTAATGATACTAGAGGAGTGTTCCTTATTGTATTAATAGTGCCAGCAGTTTACCCCAACTAAATGAGATAGCCACAAAAAATGATGCTTGGTGCACAGACCACCCTAAAGGTCGATAAACTATTAGGGTATGTGCACAGGTTACAGATTTTGATGTGGATCCAAAGCATTTTTGGATGTGCGGAATTGCATCAAATCTGCAGTGTAGTGCACCACCAATGTTAGTCAATGGGAATTTGAGAATTGGTTTGCAAATGCTGCGGAAAAATACGCGCGGATTTGCAGCGTTTTATTTTCCGCAGCATGTCAATTCTTTTTGCGGATCTGCAGCGTTTCTGCACCCATTGACTTCCATTGAGTCAGTCCAATCCGCAGCAAAATCATAGGTTTAAAAAGATCTGCAGAGTTGCGTGCGAGAAACGCTGCAGATAGGATGGAGGAAGAGTGTGTGGGTGGAGACTATGTGTGTGCGGTGAATATGTACGGGTCTGTCTGCGGGTGTCTGTGTGTATCTATTTGTGTGTGCGCGGATCTGTGTGTGGGGGTCTGTGTGTAGGCAGGCATCGTCCAATGGGACTACTAGTAGTAGTCCCATCATCCGGCTACTGTGTTGAATAGTAAAAAAAAAAAAACACATACAGTACACATACTCACCATACAGCTAATCCCTGACGCCCTCGATCCCCTGCAAAAAATAAATAAATAAACCAACAGTATACTCGCTGTTCCGACATAATCCATTTAATAACGAGTGTCCCACGATGACTCCCCTATAGATGGCTTCGGGGAATTAGGAGGATAATAACTATGGGAAACTGTGTTGTGTTTTATTTAATTAAAAGACTTTATTCTGTCTGTGTCTTTATTTAACCCATTAAAAACTATAGGATTAGTAATGGAGAGGTGTCTTATTGACACCTCTCCATTTCTAAGCTGGGCTTGATGTCACCTTACAATACAAAGGTGACATAACCCCCCATTACCCCATATGCCACCACTACAGGGCAGTGGGAAGAGAGAGGCTAAGTGCTGGAATTGGCGCATTGTAGAGATGCGCCATTTCTGGGGCGGCTGCGGGCTGGTGTTTGTAGCGGGGGGCCAATATCCATGGCCCCTTCCTAGGCTATTAATATCAGCCCGCAGCTGTTTGCATAGCCTTTTCTGGCTATTAATTATAGGGTGACCCCACTTCATTTTTTTGGGGGCCCCCCCTTTTAATTGCCAGTAAAGGCTATGCAGACAGCTGTGGGCTGAAATTAATAGCTTGGGAAGATCCATGGGTATTACCTCCTTCCCAGGCTATAAACATCGGGCCCCGGTTGCTGGCTTTCCCTCTCTGGACTGGAAATTTTTTTCCCTTTTTTTTTTAAACAGATATTGCGTTTAAGGCCGGGGTCACACTTGCGAAAAACTCATACGAGTCTTGCACCTCTATACCCGGCACTGCCGCCGACACCCGGGACTGGAATGTGCGGTTGCATGTATTTCTATGCAGCTGAACGCTCCGGTCCGAGTGCCGGGTATTGAGGTGCGAGACTCGTGCGTGTTTCTCGCAAGTGTGACCCCAGCCTAATGCAGATTTTTTCTATCCATAGATATTCACTTATATTTGTTTTGTGTGTAAACATTACATGTGAACATGGTATGTGATGATATGGTATTCAATGGAGTATGTAAAAGAAGAGGTTGGACAAATAAATGACATCACAATTCTTTTTTTTTGTTAAATAACATATCTTTATTTAGCTTACAAAAACGCATACAAATCCGCATGAAAATCCGCATCAAAAACGCATGAAAATCCGCATCAAAAACGCGAGGAATTTTACCTGCATTTTCTGCCAAGAGAGGCAGAATCTGCGCAGAAAATTCCACAAGCAAATCCGCAACATGTGCACATACCCCAAATGTTTTAAGCATCAGAAGTTTTATTATATGGCCCCATGTAGTGATCTGACAATGCGGCCTTTAGACAAAAACTGGTTGTGCACCCCTAACCTAATTCACCTCCATTGTGACTATGTGTGGGTGGTGGGGAATTTCATGACTGATCAATATATCTGCAGAGAGGAATGGTAGAACACAGGAAAGGTTTCATTGTTCATCCAGGGACACTGACAGTGAACAGTTTCTGAAGAAATGCTCTTATCCCGTCATGTCTGCCAAGTCTCAGGGTTATTTATGGTGCACAGTTCTGCCATCTGGTGGCCATAGAGGGTATAGCAGGGACTTGCCACATTTTATTCTCACGTAGGCACAGAAATGTTACTTCCAAGTACAGTGGATTCTTCTCCATTT
The DNA here is from genome assembly GCA_009801035.1 of Oophaga pumilio. Classification (NCBI taxonomy): domain Eukaryota; kingdom Metazoa; phylum Chordata; class Amphibia; order Anura; family Dendrobatidae; genus Oophaga; species Oophaga pumilio. Next base: position 48,712 of record VIAB01010334.1, on the reverse strand, counting down.
ATAAGGCATAGATAGAGTTCAGCCCATATCATATATATGCCCTTGTAAAAATTGCTGTTACAGCCACTAAGCGCCTTTCTCTAGCACAGTCTGCTGCTGAACAGTTTAATATATGCTCGGCTGGTTATACACAGCTTTAATTATTTACTGACTTGTATTTTATCACAATACATCACTCCCTGCTTGTTTTTTTTCTCCTTTGTTTTTTTTTCATCTTGTTCTGGTTATCAGAAATTAATAGCAACATGAGAAGAGCAATTAAGGAATAAAAACCTGCGTGCCGTGGCAGTGATAATTAACTAGAGCAGCCTTGAAACCTTTCTCTGCAGCTGCAAATTTCAGTGGACATTTCCTGAATATCCCACTTTTATATTAAATACACAATAACTGGACACAAAGGGAAAATATAAAATAACCTAAGGTCTTAGTTCTGCCTAGCCTAGTCAAATAAGGGGCCTATCTGAGAAATGTACGGAACAAGGCAGAACGTGTGAGAGCTGGTACAAGCCTGGGACACAACTCAGGGGCGGAGCATCCAATATACTCCTCAGGGGCGGAGCAGCCAATAAAAGTACTCATGGAATTATACTAAATGGAAAATTAAAATCTTTATATCACTGGTTACATTGGGTACGGAAAGTATTCAGACCCCTTTAAATTTTTCACTATTTGTTTCATTGCAGCCATTTGGTAAATTCAAAAAAAGTTCATTTTTTTCTCATTAATGTACACTCTGCACCCCATCTTGATTGAAAAAAAAATGTAGAAATTTTTGCAATTTTATTAAAAAAGAAAAACTGAAATATCACATGGTCATAAGTATTCAGACCCTTTGTTCAGACACTCATATTTACGTCACATGCTGTCAATTTCCTTGTGATCCTCCTTGAGATGGTTCTACTCCTTCATTGGAGTCCAGCTGTGTTTAAATAAACTGATATGACTTGATTTGTAAAGGCACACACCTGTCTATATAAGACCTCACAGCTCACAGTGCATGTTAGACCAAATGAGAATAATGAGGTCAAAGGAACTGGCCAAGGAGCTCAGAGACAGAATTGTGGCAAGGCACACATCTGGCCAAGGTTACAAAAGAATTTCTGCAGTACTCAAGGTTCTTAAGAGCACAGTGGCCTCCATAATCCTTAAATGGAAGAAGTTTGGGACCACCAGAAGTCTTCCTAGACCTGGCCATCCAGCCAAACTGAGCAAGCGTGGGAGAAGAGCCTTGATGAGAGAGGTAAAGAAGAACCCCAAGATCACTGTGGCTGAGCTCCACAGATGCAGTAGGAGATGGAAGAAAGTTCCACAACACAAAGTCAACTATCACTGCAGCCCTCCACCAGTTGGGCCTTTATGGCAGAGTACGCCGATGGAAGCCTCTCCTCAGTGCCAGACATATGAAAGCCCACATAGAGTTTGCTAAAAAACACATGAAGGACTCCCAGACTATGAGACATAAGATTATCTTTTCTGATGAGGCGAAGATAGACCTTTTCGGTGATAATGCTAAGTGGTATGTGTGGAAAAAAACAGGCACTGCTCATCACCTGCCCAATACAATCCCAACAGTGAAACGTGGTGGTGGCAGCATCATGCTATGGGGGTGTTGTTCAGCTACAGGGACAGGACGACTGGTTGCAATTGAAGTAAACATGAATGCGGCCAAGTACAGAGATATCCTGGATGAAAACCTCTTCCAGAGTGCTCTGGACCTCAGACTTGGCCGAAGGTTCACCTTCCAACAAGACAATGACCCTAAGCACACAGCTACAATAACAAAGGAGTGGCTTCATAGCAACTCTGTGACCATTCTTGACTGGCCCAGCCAGAGCCCTGACCTAAACCCAATTGAGCATCTCTGCAGAGACCTGAAAATGGCTGTCCACCAATGTTCACCATCCAACCTGACGGAACTGGAGAGGATCTGCAAAGAAGAATGGCAGAGGATCCTCAAATCCAGGTGTGAAGAACTTGTTGCATTATTCCCAAGAAGACTCATGGCTGTACTAGCTCAAAAGGTGCTTCTACTCAACACTGAGCAAAGGGTCTGAATACTTATGACCATGTGATAATTCAGTTTTTCTTTTTTAATAAATATGTAAAAATTTCTACATTTCTGTTTTTTTTCAGTCAAGATGGGGTGCAGAGTGTACATTAATAAGAAAAAAATGAACCTTTTGGAATTTACCAAATGGCTGCAATGAAACAGAGTGAAAAATTAAAAGGGGTCTGAATACTTTCCGCACCCACGGTATATTACAGTGCACCTTGTGAGTCATAAAAAGTAAGATATATCAATCGGTATTAAATATTATTTTGGTGTAGATTTAGTAATAACCTACATTATTGTTTATACACCAAGTGCATAGTATATGCATGTATATATTCAACTGCCTGATGGAAGTCACATTTTTTTTACACGTAATTGCAGAATTAGCAATTCAGCACCATGAACCAAAAGCAATGAGCTCTAAAAATATTCACAACTGGATCTTGGCCAAGAAGCATTACTGCCGTCCAGTCTGCGCTACAACATAAAAATAACATATGTCCCAATATTTTATTCATTAAGAATGGGGCAGAGATAAACCCAGAACAAACCAAGACTTGTCCAGCGCAACCTGAAAATCTACTTAATAAAACATGGTCTACAAGAGTCTTATTAGCCCCCAGTCACACAGCAACAACGGCCTCTTATTTATCTATTTACTTTCCAAAACGGAGGCAGAGATGCATCAAGCAGAGTCTTACTTATATCTTCCCTGGTACACGCTATCCAAATAGTAAAAGTCAAATCGACATTTTACAGCAACAGTAGAATATAACTACTATAATACTGCTCCTATGTACAAGAATATAACTACTATAATACTGCTCCTATGTACAAGAATATAACTACTATAATACTGCTCCTATGTACAAGAATATAACTACTATAATACCGCTCCTATGTATAAGAATATAACTACTATAATACTGATCCTATGTGCAAGAATATAACTACCATAATACTGCTCCTATGTACAAGAATATAACTACTATAATACTGCTCCTATGTATAAGAATATAACTACGATAATACTGCTCCTATGTACAAGAATATAACTACTATAATACCGCTCCTATGTGCAAGAATATAACTACCATAATACTGCTCCTATGTACAAGAATATAACTACTATAATACTGCTCCTATGTACAAGAATATAACTACTATAATACTGCTTCTATGTACAAGAATATAACTACTATAATACTGCTCCTATGTACAAGAATATAACTAATATAATACTGTCCCCTATATAAAAGAATATAACATAATACTGCCCCTATGTACAAGAATATAACTACTATAATACTGTCCCTATATACAAGAATATAACTACTATGGTTTTGACCCACAGTATTTCTACTTTCCGTCTTGGAGCTGTTCATCCTGAGACAGTTGTATTACGGTATATTTGCAGTAATGTAATATCGCTGCTGTTGCACCTTTGTGGCCGATTTTCTAGTTATATATAACACAGCGGCGGCTGAAACAATGAAGCGAATAATCTCTCATCTCTGTTTTGCATACACATTCATTTAATTGTGGAAATCTGTATTGACGGCTCCAAATGTGATAATCTTTCTTATCTCTTTATAATCCCTGAGATTTCATCACTTTTATAAAGCTCATTACAGGTGTGTACGTTCTGGCAGTGGTCATAGGGCGAGGGCAGTGCTGGGCACTTGGTGGCTACTTCACGTTCACTGTGAAATAATTCTAGAAACAATCAACATTTTTAGAGTTTTGTCCCTGGAAATGTTTATGCCTGGAGGTTGCTCTGCTGTTTATTCATTCACATAGTGTATTCTGTATGAATATCAACACCGGGAAGAGACAGAAGAGCAGCACAGATCATGGAGAGGCGAAGGTGACGGTTTTATATACAGGAACGAGGGAAGGACAATTTGTGTTTGGGTGAAAATGCAAATATATGGGGGTGAAAACCATGTGACGTGGGGAAATCTATCAGTATTCATCAAAAATGTTATGCAGCCCTACGGAGCTGTGTACTGTAAGGCTGCAGTCTTGCAGGATGAGACCTTTACCCAAAGTCTAATCGCCCAATTTTGAAAGCAGTATTTATCAGAATTCTGTCGTAAAACTGCTTAAAATGTTGCAAAAAAGATGCACAAAACTTTGCCAATTTTGACAGTTTTGCACCAATCCCAAATAGCTATGTCCATTTTATGAAAAGTTAGAAGAACTTGACCAGGATGAGGAAAGGCAAAACATGAGTGAAAAATGTATCATATTTTATGTCACAAAGTGGCGTAATTTTCACCAGCCCCTGATTGGAGGTGGAATATAGCAGTTGAAACATGTGCCAAATTCATTAAAGAGGCGCACAAAGGAGGCTTATTGAATTGTGGCCCATGTTCATCATTTACTTAAACCTTAAATTGAAATAAACCCAAATGTAAATCTACAAACAGAAAGGCTGCAGTATAAAGCATGAGGAAGGGTCAGAGCAGCAGGCAGAGCCTCCCAGAAGATTAAAGGGAATCTGTCACCCCATTTTTGGACTATGAGATGCGACCACCTCCATCTGGAATGCTGTAGATAAGCCCCTGATGGAGGTGGTCGCATCTCATAGTCCAAAAATGGGGTGACAGATTCCCTTTAAGGTTTTCTTACTCGCAAATATCCAGTGTAGCTATGCTGTAGATTCGCACGCAGAAGGGTTGTTACAGAAATGTTCATATGGGTCCCATTTATCTGAATGGATCTGTGAATAAGCTAAATAAAGCAAAGATGAAAAGTAGCCTACGCTTCCACTAAAATATTGAAGTACATTCATGAGGCTCAACTTTCCTGCCTAGTCACGGTGAAATCATGATGTTTTACTTGCCAACTCTCAGAGCGTCAGGTACACTCCTGAAGAAATGGAGACCTTTTGAGGCCTGCCAAATCAATTCCAAAAGTTTTTTGTGCCCAGGTGTAGCTAGGAGCAAGGTAAGGTAGACAGGGGAAATTAATGTAAAATATTATGCCCATTAAAAGGGAAGTGGTCAGTGCCAAAAGTTTCCATCGCCATACTGCACAAAACATACTGCTTGCCATAACCCCTATTCCAAGTTTTGGCATTACATCCTTGTACAAGCACAGAGAAGCTCCTTTCTTTACTAAATAATGGAGTGAGCGGCTTTTTTCTTACCCTCACATGATGAAGTGAAAGGGCCAGAAAAAACACGGATTTTGGTAAGAACTTACCTGTAAAATC
>VIAB01010334.1:9263-29123 GCA_009801035.1 Oophaga pumilio | reverse complement strand
ATAACTACTATAATACTGTCCCTATGTAAAGGAATATAACTACTTTAATACTGTCACTACTTACTCACATAAGGACGTATGTGTATTTGATATCGCCACCATGAAAAGATATCATGTAGTTACTATGCTATTTGGTGTATTCAGGGTATGAAGTCTTGGGTTAATGCAGGGCAGGAACACTTAAAAATACTATGCGAGAGGTAATTTTTCATTTCAGATGGAGTTGTCCTTTAACCTTTCCCTTGGTCCCATTTAACAGTGTAAGGTAAAGGTTTTCCTGCAGAAATTGAGGGTTACAAGAGAAGCGGTTGTTACTGAGAGGGCAATACGAACTCGTGTTAATGCCAGGCTTCCCACGTCACATAGACACCGCCGGTACCTGGGTCTGTGATTTCCAGGACTGAGCTAGTATATACCTGTGTCACCATAAAGCCACTATTAGGGTCTTTTCCTCATAACTGGAGGGGTCCAGATCATGGAGGCTGCAGCCTGTAGATTAATGCACAGACTTCCGTTTTATACATAGTGACAACAGCAGTATAATTAGCAGTGCTGGGAATTGGGCACAGAGTCCATATTTTTGTGATTTGGAGACGGGAGTCAGACGGAGCGGCATTTTGTTTACCAGAAGCTGTATCTCTGCTTGCTGTATGGAGGGGGCATCATATTACAAACACAAAGGGGCTGATTGATCAGGATTGGAGTTTTGTATGCCAGTTTCGATGCAAAGAACGTATCAATTCTATTAAAAGGAGTACAAATTTAGTGAATTTGCAGCATTTTTAGGTTTCTTTTGCGCCAGAGTCAAAAACGTGCTGCAGCCCCGACCTTTGTGGGGTAAATTATGATGAATTTATGGGGTTATGCTAAGTCATACCCACTACGCTAATCTACACCTACTTTTCGAAAACGTGGCAGAGCGGGCATAATAATGTCCAAAGTTGCTGCATTTTTTATTTTTTCACAACAAATTGTATAAAAATCTAGAGCTATTCCAAGATTTCTGATGGAAAGCATCCAATGAATCAGCCTCAAAATTAGTGTTGTTTTTGTTTTGTGATTCTCGGGATCTGCTGCTGGGTAGGACCTTGCTGAGGGGTGAAGGCCCAGCACTCAAGTATCACTATTAGTTCCACCCTTTAAATGCCTATTGAGTGTGACAGGTCCCCTAACAAGTATCCAAGATGCTCTCCATCAATTCAGAGTCTATTAGCCCCGTATGTGAAGCAATTGTGGGGTATCGATCTGTAGCCATGACAGTCAGGGGCCTTCCAAAAGCCTCCATGTCTGCCACTGAATTCCAGTACTGCAATATTACAGAACTTTGTAGAGACGAGAGATCACAGGGACAAGTCCCCTAATGGGACTAATAAACAAATATGAAGTAATAAAAATATACATATAACTACACATTTATAAAAGTGTAAATCACCTGTCCTACTCCTAAATGTAAACAGCTAAGGGTAAAAAGCAAACATAACATGTTTGGTTTTGCGGCATGCAAAATTGCTCAAACCAATAATATATAGAAATATTTAACCCCTTCGATGAATGCTGAAATGAAAAAAAAATTGCATTAGTGTTTTTGGTGACTTCCAAAAGTTCAATAAAATGTGGTCAAAATATGGTATGTACCCCGATATATCAATATAAACATTTGGCGCACAAAACACAAGTGCTCACAGAGTTTCATTGAAAAAAAAAAGTTACAGATCTTAGGAAATGCCATCACAAACTAAATATTTAGGTTACAAATTTCAGATTTTTTTAACAAGTAAAATACAAAGAAAAATATATCTAAAAGCTTGGTGTCGTCTTAATAGTACTGATCCTGAGTATCATTTTCCAGGTAATTTTCACCGCACAATGATCCAGTGGGAAAGCGATAAGTGTTAGTGTTGGCAATAACCCTTTATGGGCCTGGCTAGCGTGGATTATGGCGCAGCTTCTCTTATCACGTCCTTGGATCTGCTGCATGTAAATATTAAGTGTCGCCATCAGCGACAGCAGCAGAGATCACACAGAATATTGGCTTATTTCAGACTTATCACAATGTAGCCCTTCACGTCCTCTTTAAACGTCTCCGGTTTTGCAGCTGGGTAACTGCACCGAATGCAGCGGAGAGAGGATCTATTACCCAAGACTCAGCACGGTGTGTATACAGAACTTGACGTGTGTCCAAATCCCATCATGAGGTTTGTCAGGTGCGCTATTACGGACCGGGAAACAGAATGATCGGCCTCTGCCGCAGCTCCTGGCAATGAAATCCATCACAGGCAGGGACTCTGCTAAGAATTGGCCCACTTTCTTTCTAGAGGTAAATCTGCTCTTCTCGGACTTAAGAAATAACCAGAGGTGAGAAAGAGATAAATTTCAAAAACCAAGGGAGAAGGACTATAGATCTGCCACGGGCAGAAGTCCCTGCAATACATCATCATGCACGCCCCCCACTCCCTAAAGGGTTAATAGCGCCATATTATTATTATCATTCACATACATTTCTGCTCAGCAAGTTGGAATTCTCCATCTAATGCGTCTTCATCTCCTGAGCCACAGAGTCAATTGCAAAATCGCTTCCAAATTAACATTTATTAACCCCGTGTGTAATTATCAGGAGACCGGCCGAGCGGGGATATGGTGGGAGACATTTACAAGGGAGATTTAACACAAGGCTAAATGCTACTGAAACAAATCACAGATTTACCATGAGCTTTGTTACTGTGAATGTGTGAGCACGATGTCCATAAACGCGGCAGCGCAGAGGAAACGGCTATACAGAGACGAAGATTACTGGGGTACAGAAAGGGGTCAGGAGAAGTTCTGGGGTGTAATATAAGGTGAAAATATGTATTCTGGTGCCTTTCCTACCCCAACGTAACTTCAACAATATGTATCAACCCGCACACAGTACCCATAATCCATCATTCAAGACCGATTGCAAGGCTTGACTGCTACAGGTGTCAAATTGTGATGTCTGGGACATCTCCAAAACCGCGGGTCTTCTGGGATGTTCCTGTATAGGGCGGGTCTTATGGGATGTTCCCAGTGTACGACGGTATATGGAGGGTCCTATTGGGGTTCCCAGTATACGGTGGATCTTATGGGGGTTTCCCTGTGTACGGCGGGTCTAGTGTGGTATTCCCGCTATACAATGGATCTTGTGGGGTGTTCCTGAGTCGCCCTCCAGAGCAATGGGGACTCGGATCTGAGCCTATAGACTATTATGGGGGATGTCACGGCAACACAGCTCAGTCCGTGGCTCTGGTGCTCATTCTTTAATGTGGGATATTTACAGGTGAATTGAATATTGGTATGGGGATTCGTGACGCCACTTGTGGTATCTGGTCAGGATGACCAGCGCTGCTATGCAGATCCACTGAAGGGTTAATATTGTGCAGCTAGATGTTAAGCCTTCCACAAGTAAGGCTGGGTTCTCCTCCAGGGCAGATAGATGTGTAGGGATGCAGGACAGACGGGGACCCGGCAGTCAGGGGCAATAAGGTAGACATACACATAAGTCACTTTGGTACCTTTACTGAAGATGTTGCAGGTACTCCCCGGAGCACTGTAGGGTGAAGGGTGCACATCCAGATTCCTCCGAGTAGGTGTGTGGCCTCCTGTTCTCTGCCTTTTTGTAATGAAGTCTTGGCCTGTGTGTAGCTGGGCCTAGCTTAGTCTCCGTCTTGTACCTGGCTGACCTTATGGTTGGACCTTCTCTCTCTGAAAGGACAGGGTCTTTTATGGCTGATCAGGCCAGACTCCGTTCTCCTGATCCTGCTACGTATCAGCTCTGTGGTACTCCTGGGACTTGTAGTCCTCCAGGAACTCCGGTGTTTTCCTAATGGGTTGTGGAGATCCCTATAGGCTCAGACCCCGGTGTCCGGTAATACTTGCTGAGATGAGCTGTGAAGGCTCCTCTGTCTCATTAACTTTCCACTCGCCTTCGGCCTACCCGGATCTTCACACGATCACACACTGGCAGTTGATGGGCTGCCTCTTCACCTCTCTCTAAGCGTCGGCACGCTTTCTCACTGAGCTGCACTCCTAGATTCAGCTCTGACTAGGCTGGAGTGGTTTCTGTTCCACTCTTTACTAGACTCCACTCGCTCTTGAACTGAATAGCTCTGCAGCCTCTCTAATCTCAGCTCTGCACTTCACCTTACTGCAGACTGACTGAGCTCTCTGAGGTGACTGAACTCTCTGAGGTGGCTGCACTGAACTAAACTGAAACTTCCTATGTTCAGCTTCTTTTATATGTCTAAAACAGCTCCCTCTGGTGGTCTTTGGGATAAGTGAACGTGTGTGAAGGTGCATAATGACCTCTAGTGGTATATTCTTTCAGTGCACCCTTCTGGAAGATATGGATCCACACGCAGCTGGGCTCCATATTCCCAGTATGCAACGGATCTTGTGGGGCGTTCCCGGTATATGACGGGCCTTGTGGGGTGTGTGGAGCGTGTTACGAGGATATGGAAAGGTCATTCCATTGGTTCCTCCTCTGTGATGGAATCTTGTTGCTTTGTGTCTCGCGTTGTACACAGGATTTTGAGACGACCCAGGTGGCTGAGGGTCAGTATATAATATGCTAGATACACCATGTATCACACATCACTTCTACCCTCCAATATCACACACACCCAGGGGCGCACATAGAAATCATGGGGCCCCATAGAAAAAGCCTGAATGGGCACCTCCCCCAAAAATAAAAGCCAGAGCCATTGTAAATGTAAAGTGCCAGCACAGTGAGGGGACACTTTTAACAAAAAAAATTCACCCCGTCCCCCAGCCAGCCGGGCTCACCGTCTTGTGTGTGTGTCCTTCTCCCTGAGTGAGAGAGGCTCATGAATGTTTTCTGCTTTCCGCTTCCTGCAATGCATGTGTGCTGCTCTCTGGCTGCCAGGAGGCATGGCGTTCTTATGCAAATCCAGCCAGAGACTTCAGCCAACTGCTGACCAGGAAACAAGGAAAGGGGAGCTTCAAGGGGGTATACAGCGGCAGGCGCTTACATTTAATTAAAGGAGATAGTACTGTGTCAGCACAGCACAGCTGCCAAACCACAGCGGCCGTCGCGGGCCCCCTCACCTGTCCGGGCCCCATAGCAGCTGCGTGGTCTGCTACTATTGATGGTACGCCACTGCACACACCGACCACAGTAAGGAGGCGATGGCCTTAGTAATTTCTCACACTGCTGAGGTATCGGAGAAGCCATCAGTAACAAACAGTTTTTCTTTTTCACCATTTTGATAAATGAGGCTCAGGGCTCTGGTTTTCGTGTCCCACGCTATGTAATAATGTTAAGATGTGAAATTTAGTTTTGTACGGCCACAAAACAGTGGCAAATCCAAATACGAGCTTGTTCAAAATTTCCTCAAATTTCTGGAGTCACATCATTTTCCCAGTGAAAAAACAAAAATTGCATGCAACGGAAAAAGGTCTCTAATTAAACGCATTGGAGACAGAAAAAAATCCAAAAAATCCTTACCGGTGTGAAATTGCATGCAGACATTTAGCGTCAGGTCCCATGAACTTCACGATGTCATTCTCACGCGATATTACGCGCCCTTAGATTGGGGTCTGCTCCGCATTGTTGCCATGGTTCCAGCTTTCGTCATAGCAGCCTCCATTTCTATAAATTCATGATAAAAAAAAAAGTAGCGACTTCTTGCACAACAGTAAAGTAATTATAACCTGCGTGCGGAGCTGCGTCGCGGCTCTACACTTTGCTCTTGACTGCATAAGTCAGCTGTCTCACTGACACATGCAGCACTACAATATCCGCGTTCGGCGCAGTGAGACAAGTGGACAACACACTAAGTAGTGACTGCGCTGTAATTACCTCTCCAGCCCGCGCCGCATTCTCGGATTAATTACAGGATGTGCGCTCCGCTGCCGTATCGTGAGGAGGACGGCAATCATCACAAAGTGATCAATGTCAGCGTGACCACATCCACGGGAGACAGAAGCAGGCTGCACTTTTTTCCTGCCGCTTCTGTTCGGTTTATATATTTTGACCTTCAATGAAAAATAATAATAATGTAAATGTGAAGCAGATTCACGAGCTGTCAAATCGAAGCGATAACCCTCGAAATATCTCGCACCCCCATTTCCTGTTTGTTTTTCTTTCCAAAACTTTAGGCAGTTTCTAATATTGCAGGTCCGTAATCTGCGCCGCACCACTTTGTAGTAAACTTCGCAGTTTACAAGCATTGCAAATATAAGCAAAAATATTCTTATTATCTGACAGCAAGCAGAGATCTCGATGACAAGGAGAAATGGAAGCAGATTTGTCTTGTACAAATGACAGGTTCGCCAATGTTACAAAGTATCAGTGGAGATAATCCTCTGTGAGCTACCAGCTATGATAGAAAGGTATCAGGACTATAAGAGTATCACAGCTACAATAGAAAGGTGACAGGACTCGCAGAGCATCGTAGTTATGATAGAAAGGTGTCAGGACACATAGAGCATCACAGCTATGATAGATAGGTGTCAGGACACAGTATCACAGTTGTGATAGAAAGATATCAGGACTCGCAGAGCATCACAGCTATGATAGAAAGGTGTCACGACACATAGAGTATCACAGCTATGCTAGAAAGGTGTCAGGACTCACAGAGCATTGCAGCTATGATAGAAAGGTGTTAGGACACACAGAGCATCGCAGCTATGATAGAAAGGTGTCAGTGCTTGCGGAGCATCGCAGCTATGATAGAAAGGTGTCAGAACACACAGAGCATCACAGCTATGATAGAAAGGTGTCAGGACACAGAGCATCACAGCTATGATAGAAAGGTGTCAGGACACATAAATCATCACAGCTATGATAGAAAGGTGTCAGGACACATAGAGCATCACAGTTATGATAGAAAGGTATCAGGACTTGCATAGCATGACAGCTATGAAAGAAAGGTGTCAGGACTCGTAGAGCATCACAGCTATGATAGAAAGGTATCAGGACTCGCAGAGCATCACAGCTATGATAGAAAGGTGTCAAGACCCACAGAGCACCACAGCTATGATAGAAAGGTTTCAGGACTCGCAGAGCATCACAGCTATGATAGAAAGGTGTCAGGACTCGCAGAGCATCACATCTATGACAGAAAGGTGTAAGGATTGCAGAGCATCACAGCTATGATACAAAGGTATAAGGATACATAGAGTATCACAGTTATGATAGAAAGGTGTCAGGACTCGTAGAGCATCACAGCTATGATAGAAAGGTGTCAGTACACAAAGCATCACAGCTATGATAGAAAGGTGTCAGGATACATAGAGCATCAAAGCTATGATAGAAAGGTGTCAGGACACAGAGAATCACAGTTATGATAGAAAGGTGTCAGGACTCACAGAGCATTGCAGCTACGATAGAAAGGTGTCAGGACACACAGAGCATTACAGCTATGATAGAAAGGTATTAGGATTCGCAGAGCATCACAGCTATGATAGAAAGGTGTCAAGATTCACAAAGCATTGCAGCTACGATAGAAAGGTGTAAAGACACACTGAGCATCGCAGCTATGATAGAAAGGTGTCAGGACTCGCAGAGCATCACAGCTATGATAGAAAGATGTCAGGATCCACAGAGCATCACAGTTATGATACAAAGGTGTCAGGACTCGCACAGCATCACAACTATGATAAAAAGGTGTCAGCTTCCTCAGAGCATCGCAGTTATGGTAGAAAGCTGTGTGGTGACAGCCATGTTCATCAGGCATATTGTGAAGGTGACATTTACCACCTGACATTGTGCAGCGCCTTCTTCCTGACAGTGGATTGTGTAATGGCAGCAGAAAGTGATCAGACAAGAATTGTTGCATCAAAGTGATGACTTGTCTCCAGATCTCATCCAATCTATGAGGGCCACACCGAGCACCATACCAGATCTGCTGCCAGGTGCACAGGACTCCTGCAGAGGGATGTGCAGTCTGGCATGTGGCCGGTGGCATTAATGTTCTGGCTGATCGGTGTGTGACAGCTGATCTAGGATTCGTTACAGTGTGTTAGTGTTTGGAAGAGATATAAGTGTGGGGCCCAGGACTGGAGTGAAGTTTGAGCTGCTTCACAGTGCAGCCCATAAGACTGATACATTGTAATAACTTTGGATGGTTTACTGACAGTAAGCAGAAATCCTAAGAATATGAAACCATTGAAACAAAAAGAAAAATAGAAAGTTGCATATTTTTTGTTTCAAGTGTTGGAAGCATCTGCAAAGAAGCTTCTATAAGAGGAGGAGGAGGTGACTGAGTCTGTACTATGGCTAAGTCCACAAAATACAACACAATACAGTACAACATTGCAGCGCTACCTCCGCTGTCACTGTGCACATTATCAGCCGCCCAGTTACCTGCAGACATTGTGCAGCGCTGTGTACGATAAGCGGATTAATATTAGTCATTTATCATTATGAGTGCTGATCATGGCGGGGGGTGGTACACATCTCCCCGATGCTAGCCGTGCTGCTATTAATACCAGACACCTTTTATCTGCAGACCCCGAGCACAAAATGTACTGAGTTCTGTGTCGGAGCAGCGATAAACTTGGAGAGAATCCTGCTTTTTCTAAAGGCCTTTATCGGCATCTGGGGAGATAAACCAAAGGCGGGTCAACAATAATAAGCCAGGATCCTATGTGAACAGACGCCGACCTGCAACGCACAACATTACGGCACTGCGCCAACAAAATATACACAAATCATAAAGCTCCAAAATAATGTAATACAAGCAGGAAGATTTCTATAATGTGCCCTGTATTAGGAGGCAGATAGCGGAATGAGGACGAAGGAAGGCGTCATGCAGCTAGCGGGTTGACAGGGAGACCACAGTTCTCTGAAGCCTCCAAACTGGGGGGCACAATCTTATACACTAACATGTCAAATTCTGTGCAGGTCAGGAACATACAGGGATTAATAGAAGTGCATATAAGACATGTTTTAAGTGTTTACCTCACTACAAAGCTTGATTCAAGGCTATGTTTATGAATGCTGCCGCCTACTGTCCTCCATACTTCTGCTCTCTAGTAAGAGTTTTATCTCACAAAGAGCTGGATACACATCTACACTGCTCAGTACTGCATAAGTGTTGCTTTTTCTTACCACTGATTTGTCTCATCAAGAGCTGGATACACATTTATACTACTCAGTACTGCTTACCGACCTCCTCCTGATGTTGCATTCTAGTGTTTTATCTCACCAGGAGCAGGATACACATTTATACTACTCAGTACTGCTTACTGACCTCCTCCTGATGTTGCTTTCTAGTGTTTTATCTCACCAAGAGATGGACTCACATTCATACTACTCAGTATTGCTTACTGACCTCCATCCATGAAGTTGCTTTCTAGTGTTTTATCTCACCAAGAGCTGGATTCACATCTACATTGCTCAGTACTGTATTTATTAAAGTCTTTCAAGCTTTCGCTTTCTATAATGTGTTTTATCTCATCTTAGAGCTAGGTTCACTGCTCAGTGCTGCTGTATAATGTCCACCATGCTGCTGCTTCTTAACATGTGCTACATGTATATGGGAGACATTATAGCAGTTAATTTTCACTGATGAGCTCAGAGACAACTGAAAATTAAATATACAGCTTGCATAGGGGGAAATGATAAATTAGCTGTTTTACCTAATCTTTTCGTTGTATGCACTGTACAGTATGTGCGACTCTGGCCTACCAAGCAGGGCAAAGACAGCAACAGGTAGACACTACAGGGCATGAATGACACAAAATGTAAAAGGGACCAATGCAAGGAGACAACACTCAACAGAAGGTATTGACCCATATACATGGAATGAGGAGAAAGTGGTCATCCCTTTACACCTGCTCTTATGCTCTACTGACCACTCATCCCCTCTGGCAGTCAGTGGTCTTATCCTGCTGTGTTTACAATGAAACAAAACTCCAACTGCGCACATAATGTGGCTCCAATACCATAATAATAGTAACTCCTTCTATAACCAGGGACAGATAAAATGTGAGGGAAGCAGAGTAATTTTACTCCTGAATAGACAGAAATTGAAAATGATGCAACGTGGACTTTACATTCTCAGAACTTATGGGAAGAGATTGAGAGTCCCTCCAGGGTTCCAATTTACAGGAAAATGGATGCAGATTGCAAAAGGAAATAACACAAGAGCGACACTGGGGTAAATGTTTAAGGCAAATAGAAGCCGCTGGGATTTTGCTCGCTGCATCGTAAGAGGAGATGACATTTACTTTGGTGCAGATTAAGAGGAATCGGCAGAGATTTCTGTGCACAGTTTATTTAATGGGTGATAAGTCAGCGAGTGGTTAAGTGCACATATCGCACATCGTATAGGATGAGCGGCCTGAAAACAGCAGATCAGGTGGAGAGGCCATATACAAGACTCTTGGTGAGGCCCACGCCACCCCAAAGAAGCCATACATGACCCTGGGTGAGGCCCACGCTACTCCAAAGAAGCCACACAAGACCCTGGGTGAGGCACAAGCCATCCCAAAGAAACCATACAAGACCCAGGGTGACGCATACGCCACCACAAAGAAGCCATACAAGACCCTGGGTGAGGCCCACGCCACCCCAAAGAAGCCATACAAGAACCCATGTGAGGCCCACGCCACCCAGAAGAAGCCATACAAGACCCTGAGTGAGGTCCACGCCACCTCAAAGAAGCCAAACAAGACCATGAGTGAGGCCCACCCCACCCCGGAGAAACCATTCAAGAGCCTGGGTGTGGCCCACCCTACCCCAAAGAACCCATACAAGACCCTGGGTGAGTCCCACGCCAGCCCGAAGAGGCCATACAAGACCCTAAACCCTAAGAGAGGCACACGCTACCTCAGAGAAGCCATTTGAGCCTGGGTGAGACCCACCCGAAAGAAGCGATATACGACTCTGGGGGAGACCCACGCCACCCCAAAGAAGCCATACAAGACCCTGGGTGAGGCACACGCCACCCCAAAGAAACCATACAAGACCCAGGGTGAGGCACACGCCACCACGAAGAAGCCATACAAGACCCTGGGTGAGGCCCACGCCACCCCAAAGAAGCCAAACAAGACCATGAGTAAGGCCCACCCCACCCCGGAGAAACCATTCAAGAGCCTGGGTGTGGCCCACCCTACCCCAAAGAAGCCATACAAGACCCTGGGTGAGGCCCACGCCAGCCCGAAGAGGCCATACAAGACCCTAAGTGAGGCCCACGCTACCTCAGAGAAGCCATTTGAGCCTGGGTGAGACCCACCCCAAAGAAGCCATACACGATTCTGGGGGAGACCCACGCCACCCCAAAGAAGCCATACAAGACCCTGGGTGAGGCCCATGCCACCCTGAAGAAGCCATATAAAACCCTGGGTGAGGTCTGCATCACCACGTTAGAAGCTGTACAAGACCCTGGGTAAAGCCCATGCCTCCCCGAAGAAGCCATAAAAGATCCTGGGTGAGGCCCACACCACCTTGGGGAAGCCATACAAGACCCTGGTTGAGGCCCACCCCATCCCAAAGAAGCCATACAAGACCCTGTGTGAGGCCCACGCCACCTCGAAGAAGCCAAACAAGACCATGAGTAAGGAGCACACTACCCTGAAGAAGGCATACAAGATGCTGGGTGAGGCCCACGCCACCCCAAAGAAGCCAAACAAGACCATGAATGAGGCACATGCTACCCCCGAAGATGCCTTACAAGACTCTGGGTGAGGCCCATGCTATCCCATTACGAGAACTAGGAATAAGTGCACCCAGTTCTAGCCTGCATGCCCCCAATGATAACAGGTGACGCAGTTCTCACCGTTGCGCTGTGAATGGGTTTCTGGGAAGCCATCACAACCTTTCTTACGTCACATGTAAAAAATCAGTTGCTACATTTTTGGGGCTGAATGCTCACTGGCAGGAAGCACGAATGATAAAAACATGACAAGTGTTTCTCCTTCTAATTGTAGGGTTCTCCAGTGTCCCCAGATCTCTCCCCCCTAAAATGGTGGTTTAGTACCGGGTTATAAACGACTCATTTTGGGCTTAAGCTCTGGTGTGCTTATTACACAGGGTGCGTGCTCATTTCTCATTCATTCCACGTAGCACTCGGTCCTCGGTGGCTTGTAATGGTTCACAAGTTAATCACACAATTAAATAAATGACTTTTATCGGGTGATGAACAGAATCTAAATGAGAACTTTACGTTTGCTACAACTTCATCCAATTCACTTATTTCTGGATAAGGCCAAAAAAATAGGGGATGAGACGACCTCTTATGTCACTTACCGTACATGGCGGCCAATATCCTCACGTCATTTACTTCCATGCAACACTATTTTGGAGGAACTGTTCATCCTAAACACAGACTAAGAATCACAGACGGGATATGTCAGCATTTAGGAACTGTGCAAAGTGGGAAGACGACCTTCAGGGTCACTATTAATGATGGTTATTATTAATCGCTATCCATGGAACATTGAATGAGGACATCTCCGGAGCTGAAATCTTCAGGATATCCCCTCTTTTTTACGCTGCTTAGACCAGCACAAGGTGTATGGACTTTAGACCAGAATCTGAAACACACAGAAAGGATGCGGGGCAGATAAGACGCACACTGTCGCTACCGCCAAGTATAAATAGCCAGTTACGTCAATGTGACATTTCCTCCCCTTATTAAATGTCAGTTTAATGTTAATTAGAAACTTTTTCTTCTGTGAGCAAATTCCTTGTTGCAACCAATTACTGCAGCCGAATCACCGAGCATTCACCCGGGAAAGCGGAAAAGAGAATTTATTTAATTGTAATGCAAGTTCTCAACATAATGAGGATCTGCAGCGTCTGCGGACATTCTCTGCGTGACGTCCCAGTAAGGTCGGGGCTGCACGGTGACTTTGGTCTCATTGTATCTAATGGTTATCTGCATGGTCACATTGTGACATGTAACAAAGTCACTATGACACGACTGTTTCAAAAAATCTAAAGCCTACTGGATATAATGTCACCGGTCACAAGACGCCACAACAAGCGACAGTATCAAAGAGTTGTGCTGCTGTTACAACCAGCCTGCCATTGGATCAGTTGCAATTCAGCTGTTGTAATTCAGCAGACTCAGATTGTCAAAGATGTATCATTGCAATAAAAAATAAGGGATAACTTAATAATAAAAGCATTTTGGTATCAAAATAAATAGTTCTGCCATCCCGAACTTCCTGTTTTTTTTAGCAGAACATCAAAACTACCAGAGCACGTCTAATCTCAATCTCTCACCCGGATCCTCAGGATCTGAGATTTCTTGCGATTCTCGGAAGTCTTAATGAGTACTTGTGGTTTTATGCTACTGATCAGGAATTACACTATTTCTGGCTATTGTTAGCAGGTTCCCCTCTGCAGGCGGTATTTCATATGTCAGTTTACCCAAATCCAGCCACAGAGACTGGGGAGTCTGTCTGCTATGTCCCCCATACACTGCACATAGAAAAGAGGAGATCCTGCTGCCCTGTCTATATTTCTCACATACAAAAGTATCAGCATGGAAGATATAATACAGTAGTACTGAGCAGTGCAACTGCAAATTCAGCAATGGGGTGAGAAAAAAGCTTATTAAAAAGCAGCAGCATGGAGAATATTATTCAGCTAAGCTGAGCAGTGTTACTGCAAATCCAGTACTGGGGTGAGACTAAGGCTATGTGCACACGTTCAGGATTATTTGCGTTTTTTCGCAGGAAAAAACGCATCAAAAACGCATGAATTAAGCATCCTATCATTTAGAATGAATTCAGCAATTTTTGTGCACATGGTGCGTTTTTACCGCGAAAAAAGTCCAGTTTTGCTCAGGAATATTCTGCAAACATTCCTGATGTGTGCACTTAGCCTAAAGTTTAACAGAAAATAGTAAAATGGAGGACATCATACAGCAATCTTTACTAGTACACTAAATCCAGCACTCGGTTGAAATAAACACTTACTAGAAAGCAGCAACAAGAAAAGTATTATACTACAGTACTGAGCAGTTTAACTGTAAATCCAGCTACAGAGTGAGTTGATCACTATAAGCAACAGTCTAGAGGACTGTATACAAATGTGCCGAGCAATGTAGCTCTAAATCCAGCATTGGGATAAGATAAAACACTTACTAGAAGCATCAATTTAATCTGTATGTAGAGGTTTGAAAAGGTTGGATAGGTGGCGGCTATGACCATAGAAATGTTTCTAATCTATTCTATCTATTCTATTATTTCTAAACACTGTTTTTCAGTGATTACTTTGTATCTCCGTTCATACTGCACCCACACACACAAATGATACACCGTTTGAAAGGTAAACTTGCCCCCTTCAGCAGGAAAATAGCCAAACAAACCACACATCCACGATTTGATCACAAAATACAGTTTAAACATTAATTTTCATAAACCTGCAGTAAGGAAAAATTACATTCAAGTGGCACCACACTACCCCAAAGCACACTACCACAAAGCTGCTTACAGACATCACAAACAAATCCAAACATTTGCCTTGGGGTTTTTCCAGCTTGCCCAGCCTATTTCACGCACATTGGAGGATTGCACACTTCACTGCAGGTGAGTCACATATGCAAACACATTTGTATACATGCACTGCTTTTTCAGTGATTACTTCGACCCCCACACACAAATCGTGAGTCACATATGCAAACACATTTGTAAACATGCACTGCTTTTTCGGTGATTACATCGCCCCACACACACAAATGATACACCATTTGAAAGGTAAACTTGCTCTCTTCAGCAAGAAAACAGCCAAACAAACCACACATTCACGATTTTATCACTAAATACAGTTTAAACATTCATTTTCATAAACCTACAGAAAGAAACAATGACCTGCAGTCGGAAGACATTTTTTGGCCTCTACTTATCAAACCAATTTATTGTATTACCAATCTACATATATAAATGCCTGTCTGTGTTCATCATCTCATGAAATACATTAACATTTGACCAACTTGCTTTTTCTGAAATTGCCTGCACCCCCAACGACCAATGTGCGAAAATTTTGCACGGGCCAACTAGTAAAAACAAAATAATAAGAAATTAATGAATTCTTTCTTGTTTGCTCTATTATAGTCTTTAACAAAACAAACAAGTAGAGGAATCTAGTGCTGAACGGGTTAAATAAAGCCGCTTTCCAGTTCTACAGTCCTGCAATAAAGCCAACTGCAGCGCTGAGCTTATTATGAGAAGCGGACGCCTGCCGCAAAGTCACTCGGGACTCCACTGGCAGCTTAAAAAATGGTATTCTGAACAGGTAACAGAAAATTCTGCAGCCCGGAACAAAAGCGTATCAAAGATGAGACCTGCAGAAAAATAAAATACAGCCGAGCACCGGGGCCGGCAGTCACGTTTCGTCTCTGAGCGGTCCCGGCACTCGGCATCCATCATGTAAGCGGTACAAAAGCAGCAGATTATTCGCAGCATCTGTTCAAATTACCTTGCAGATCTGATACGGTTAGTGGTGTATGAAATAATTAGGCCAGATGTTTTAAAACACTGACTCCGTGTGACAAATAAACCTTTCCCGTCATTTATCGCCTTCTATTTGCTGAGCTGTTCTCTGTAACGCATAGATAATCCAAAATGATAATTATTCTCTTTTCATATCTTTAACCCGACTATTGTGATGCAGGGATGCCGGGGCTCCAGTACGAGGAGACACATTCACATCTGCTACAATATCACTAAAAATGGCGCAATATTCATCATGCCCCATTTAATACCTTTCTCATAACATGGACTGGATGGCAGGTCTATAATTATGTACATGGGCTCCAGCTTTGAAAAAAATTGAAATGCCTGAGCCACACCGACTTATACAACTTATCAGCGAAATGATTAGACACATTCGGTACAATCATATCTGACGTGTATTTCTGCGGAAATTCGCAACAAATATCGGAGGCCAAGGACTAGCAGTTTAAACTGTGAGCAAATTAACCCTATTAAATAGAGGAAATCTACGGTAATTGTCACATATGTCACCTACGGCTCAATCCAAGCTAGTGGGAGAGTAGGCAACAAGCCTCGGCCAGCCCTGCCCAATTCATCACCACCCACAGGGCCCCATTTATACTCTTCTAACTATCCATTTTCTCTAGAAATGACCTCAGGATTTGATGGGTGCATAGATCCAGGATCATTTCTTTTGAAAAACTGTCACAATTAACATGTACATCGTCAAAGCAAACACTGACCGCAGATTTATACTGCACATATTAGGCTGAATGAAGATTCATGGCTACACAGTGACCGGGCGACAAAGTCACCAAATTCCACTGAGCCGAGAGCCCCAGGCGTCTTCTAGCCTGCAATAAAAGTTCCATTTTAATACCTACAAGGTTTCGTTCAGTGAGGTCAGTCTTTCTGCTCCATCTCCTCTAATTACTGAGCTTCCGATAATGATTTGCATTGTCATCTCTACTGTAACCCCCTTAATTATGAACAATTATAAGTTAGTGGCATGGTAGAGTCTTCCGGAGGGACGCCATGCGTTAAACTAACAAAGAAGAAGCACGTGAGTATGGAAACATAAGAAAGTCAGAGATCAAGATAATGCAAATTCATCACATCAAGCAGGAAGGTTCTCTCCTTCTTCCCTTTATATATGGCTTCATTTTTTCCTCCGTTCCCTGCATTAGTCCAGGTGATCCTGTGTGTTTGATAACCCTCCTCGTCTCATCTCTTCTGCATTCGCCCCGTGGAAGGATGAAGTTGCCGATTTACTCAAACACTCGGTATTTTACAGTTCTGTCATCTGCAAGTTTTACCTGAAGACAAAGACCAGACAAATTTCTTCCATCATCCTGTTACCTGAATAGTAACAAAAAGTAATTAAAACGGCTTAAAATAGTACCGAAAGCTGCCGAGTGTTATTGCGGACCGAGTGTTAGTGCGGACCAAGTGTTAGAGCGGACCGAGTGTTAAAGCGGACCAAGTGTTAGTGCGGACCGAGTGTTAGAGTGGAGCGAGTGTTAGTGCGGACCGAGTGTTAGAGTGGACCGAGTGTTAGGGCGGACTGAGTGTTAGAGCGGAGCGAGTGTTAGTGCGGACTGAGTGTTAGAGCGGAGCGAGTGTTAGAGCGGAGCGAGTGTTAGTGCGGACCGAGTGTTAGAGTGGACCGAATGTTAGAGCGGACCGAGTGTTAGAACGGAGCGAGTGTTAGTGCGGACCGAGTGTTAGAGTGGACCGAGTGTTAGAGCGGACCCAGTGTTAGAGCGGAGCGAGTGTTAGTGCGGACCGAGTGTTAGAGTGGACAGCTTCTATCCAGAAGAGTAAAATCCTCAAAGAGATCAACAGTCAGGACTCCGGATTGATACAATCTACTAGTGCAGGAAAATGTAACATCAGGAAAGGATACAAAGGAGTATAATTTATTATTTATTATGCTTTGCTTATATAGTGCTATCTTATTCTGCAGTGCTTTACAGACATCATCGCTGTCCCCGATGGGGCTCACAATCTAAATTCCCTATCAGTATGTCTTTGAAATGTGGGAGGAAACTGGAGAACCCGGAGGAAACCCACACAAACTCAGGGAGAACATCCAAACTCCTTGCAGATGTTGTCCTGGGTGGGCTTTGAACCCAGGACACCACTACCAAGTAAAGCCCACTTTGTACTGCAAATATATTTCCCACATAATACCACCATACAACACATGAACATAATATCCTCATAATACTAATATATAGTGTCTATAAAATACTAGCATACAGCGCTCACATTCCCACATAATACCGCCATGCAATGCCCAAACACTGGATGTATAAAATACTAGCATACAATGCTCACATTACGACACAATGCCGCCATACAATGCCCAAATACAATATCCAAATAAATCTTTGATTAAATTAACTTGCAGTTTTATTTTAATTTTACTGCAATGGATGAAGGGAAAGTTTTCTGGCGACATCCAATCAATGAAGACGCCTTTAAGTGATCCTTTCATGTGTGTGAGAAAGCAGAGATGGATTTTAAGGGTTGTGAAACACTAGAGGTCATTTCTGAATCAAGAGGCGGCTAATTCATGTCACGGCTTCCCCAAAGGCAGCGCTGCACGACACCGGAGCGTTTGATAGATGGAGACAAGACGGGAATATTTGTAGTTACGTTTCTAAATATGAGAAAATATTATTAGGAATCCGGCAACAAAAGCAGAAAACAAATGATTAATTGATTGCGGAGGAGAAGAGGCGGCTTTATCTGGGCCCGGATCCTCGCACAGCATATGTTTGCAAGATTAAATGCACCTTTGAATAAAGCGCATTGATAGATGGGCCGCGATTATTTCACGCGCTCGGTAACTTATTTTCAGCTCCAGCAGCTGGTGGAAAATATTACTCATTACAAATCTAATCTATTAACAAATTTGTCAAGGCTTTCAGCATGCGGCATTTGTTTTTGGCAATGTACAAGTTAAAGTGGCGGCGTGGTTGACCGTGACGGTGGAGGAAGGGATGCTGCAAAATCGGGAACAACATTTATAGGAATTAAAGTGCAAAAAACAAAATCTGTGGATTCACCTTCACCGCACGGTGCCTGAGAGCACAGTCAGGGACTACTACACCCATCAGGAGCACGGCTATGGCCTATGTAAGAAACAGTAATGGCAAAAATATACAATGGCGGCACAGGTATGAAAGCATAGATAACATCAGTAACAATGGACTCTCATGACGGCTTGTTCTTTCCACCAGTAAATCCATGCTTGGGCCCCCACAGCAAGTGGTAGATCCTTCATTATATTATTAGGTTTGGCCCCTGACACCGGTTCTGCCCTGATAGCGGCCCCATATGTGACACATTCCCTTTAAACCTCTCCGCCGCTCCCCTTATTATTCCACACAGCTCATATAATGGAAGCTGAGAGCAGTCATTCTGGAACTTGATTGTTAGGCTGGAGACTCACACTAGCGATTTAAACATCGGTCCGATTTTGATGCAGGAGAGTCGGACGAGTGTCATGCGTTTTTTGTGCGAGTAATCCAATTTTTCACACCTAGCATCGGATTTACTTACGAATGCAGTGCAATAGCTACTAGACTGCAATGCGATTTTAACATGAGCTTTTACATGCAGCAATTCTCTGTATGTAAAAGCTCATGTAAAAATCGCATTGTAATACACAACTGTACACATCGTTTTAAAACAAAAAAATCTTCAAAACACACACATACATATACAGCTCTGACAAAAATTAAGAGACCACTGCAAAATTTTCAATTTGTCTGATTTTTCTCTTTATAGGTATATTTTTGAATAAAATGTAAATTGCTCTTTTATTCTATAAACTACTGACAACATGTCTCTAAATTTCCAAGCAATAAATTTTGTATTTATTTACAGAAAATGAGAAATGGTCAAAATAACAAAAAAAAAATACAGTGCTTGCAGACCTCAAATAATGCTAAGAAAACAAGTTCATAATAATTTAGAAACAACAATACTAATGTTTTAACCCCTTAACGACTGTCGATACGCCTTTTAACGGCGGTAGTTAAGAGTACTTAAACCACAGAGCTGTGAATTCACGGTGCTGTGTAAAAAGTGAATAGTGCCCCCTAGAGTCAGAATTTCTCCAGGGTCTGGGCTGCCGGGCCGGTGTTGCAATCTCCGTTATTAACCGTATAACGGCGACCGCAAAAAAAAGTCCGATGTGCCATTTAATTACTCTCTCCTCTGATGTGATCGCACAACAGAGGAGAAATAGGGTTCGCCAGATCACCCCCCCGATACCTCCAGAGTCCCGCCATGCCACCATGCAGTTTCCGGGCCCGTCAACTTCTTTTCGGGAGAAAATGGCGGGCACTTGTGCAGTGCGCCTGCCGAGATCTGACGGCCGGCAACAATAGGAAGATTTTTCCTATTGGTTCATTTTGG
>VIAB01010333.1:14059-31062 GCA_009801035.1 Oophaga pumilio | reverse complement strand
TTTTTTATAAATGTCATAGACCTTGCTTTCTGCTTTTCACTGGTAGCAAATTTCTGTCATGCTGATTTCTTACCATGCAAAAGCGACATCTGATTGCACTTCCGGGAACCCAATTCTCCATCTTCTTTCCTAAATCAACAGGCGCTGTATATTCTTCGTAATATACCCTGTTATGTAAATATATGATTAACATTAGGTTAAGTTCCCTTTGTCGATAGCTGATAGAATTAGTTTAATTATGATAATTATGATGTCCAAAATCTTGTAGGTTTTGATCGATTGTCAATTTTGGCGGGTAGGAAAAACATCTTTAATATTCCCTAAGGACTTCTTTACATGTCCGTATTTCATGTCCATATGCGGTCCGTTTTTTAAGGACTGCAAATACAGACACACGCACATCCATTGTATTTTGTATATACAAAACAATTGTATTCATTGGTGGTGCGAACATGTCCGGTTTTTCACATGGACCGTATGACCGTTTAAAAAACCCGCAGACATGTCCTTTTTTTTCTCACAGCATGGTCAAAATGCGTGTGGCACACTTGCATACTGGTGGCACACGGATAACATTCGCGTGTCATCAGTGTGACATGTTTCCAGCGCTTGGGAAAAGCAGTACAATTAGATTTGCTACCGGGCGTCGGGTGCTAAATGGAGCTCTCATCATTGTCACCTGATCTCTCGCCCAGCGTTCCGGTTTCAGTAACCTGGTCGGTGCCAGCGCCAGGTTCAGTCGCAGTAGCTGCAATCTCTTTGCATTGGCCAGGGATGCAGTTACAGTCGAAACTGGAATGCTGCCAGGGAGAATAAAGTTCATTTTCTCCCTGCAGCTTTCGGCTAAGTGCGGGGCACCGGGCACGTTAATAACGCTATTAAACTGCAGATTAACCCCATATCTGCAGGATAATAGCATTTTTTTCTGGTGACAGGTTTCCTTTAAGGGAATTAAGAAAAAAAGCAAATAGGTGGAGAAAATATGAAAAGACGTAGCAGTTTTATGATAAAAGTAAATTGAAAGTATTTTAGCGCTTCACAAGGTTTGGGGTTCAGGAAAAAAATGTTTTAGTTCTATTCAACCCTAACATACTGAGGGATATTTAAAAGTTAGGAGTGTGTTGTAGGCAGTAGATTGACAAGTTAAAAAATTAATACAAAAATGTACTAAAAAAATATAAGGAAATATAGCTAAAATATAAGAGGGTTTACAAGAAAAAGAAAGGGAAAATTCATACAAAATAGTAAAGGTTTTACGCAAGTGTCCCGGTTCCGTGCTTTGATTCCCTCACCTCGGTCCACTAGACTTACTTGTGCTCCACGTGGGGCTTTGCAAGTAGCCCAACACGCTCTCATGTGTTGTAGTTCCTAGGCCTATATCTGTGTCTTGGTATTAAGACTTTCAGTAACAATTTTAGTTTGTCTGTGCAAAGTTTCTGTCCACAGTCTTCAGGACATCTCTTGGTTGCCTGTGGTTTCCAGTCCCTGAGTTACCTGTCTGCTGCTTTCAGTACCATTGCTAACTAGCTAGATTCTCCAGGATGTCTTCTATCTGCCTGCAGGTCTGCCTGCAGGTTTTCAAAGTTTCTAGTTACTCCGGAGTTCTGTCTGCTACCTATTCCCAGTCTTCTAGCACCTCTGCTGCATATCCAGTGATTTCCAGGGTGTCTTCTAGTCGCCTACAGCTCTACTCGCTCTACTCTGGAGTTTTGTCTGCTACCTGTCTGTGGTCTCCAAACTGGAGACTCAAAAACTGGAAGCCGCAGACTGCCGAAGTCTGCGGCTTCCAGTTTTTGAGCCTCCAGTCTGTCTATAGTCTTCAGTAATTCAGCAATCTGCCTGCAATGGCCAAAAATCCCAGTGGCAAGATGTGGAGAGCTCAGAGACTTATCCAAAGCAACTTGCAGTTGTAATTGCCGCTAAAGAGCCTCTACAAAGTACTGACTTTAGGGGCGAATAGTTATGCACACTGAAGTTTTCAGTTATTTTGTCCTATTTGTGGTTTGCGTCACAATCAAAAGAAAATCAAATGTTCAGTTGTAGGCATGTTCTTTACATTAACTGATGCAAACCCTAAAAGGGGGTGAAAATGTTTACCACCCACTGTATATAAAAATAAAAGTGTTTTGTAATATATTGATATGGTGCATATAAATGCAGCCAGACATACAGAAAAACCTTGACAGCGGAGATTAGGGACAATTTTTTTTTTCACACTTTCTGAGAGGGCAGGGGTAGGGATCAAGCGAGAAGGAAAGGTAGGAGAAGAAAGGTTTGTGGAAAAAGATATAGAGAATTTTTGCTTGACACTAACTTTTTTATGATGTTGATTGTGAAAAGCCTTATCAGATTAAAGAAATGCCCAGGTATACTGCTATGTTAGTGGCTGGGGACAATCAGGAGATCTGACAGGTGCCCTTTAAAGAAATCATGGCATATGTTGGCACAAGAGATTAATATATTGAAGCCACTGCTCACTCATACATCCCAGGATTATGAGACTATACAATATAGTTCCATAGTATAAACTTACTTAAAGTTTGGGTTAATATTTACATGATGAGTCTCTTCTAGCACGCGCAAATCATGCCCGTAGGCAACGGCCGCAGAGCAGTTTCGACAATCCAACCGGACATCTGAGGCTGAGAACTTTTTTTTGGCCTCTATTTTCTCTTGTTTCACCAAACGCTCAGTGAGAGAATCTCTCTGCAGCTCTTTAATCTGGATCAAATGAGAAAGCCAGAATATTAATACCCAGACAGTATAATATTGTAAAATAACAGAATGCGCCTGTTACCTACTTTTTCGTTATATTCTCTTTCTGGCATGTCCTGCACATATTTAATGGCTCGATTCATAAGATCCTCCAAAGACTCATTGGTCCTTTCTCTTTGACTCTCTTTCCCTCCAGATTTGGCCAAAAAAGAGTAACAGCTTTCCTTTGCCCTGGCTCTACCTCTTGCCTAAGAGGATTTCACCATGAAAAGTGTTAGTGCTAATATCAGGGCTGTGCATGAAAACAATTAGCCACATGTGTAGATAGGCAAACAGACCTATAACAAAAGTCTTACCTGCATCATGGAAATCTCATTGGTCATCAGGCCATACCGAACAACAATATTGCATTCTGGGATATCCAAGCCTTCCTCAGCAACGCTGGTTGAAATAAGCAGATTCAGCACACTTTTACGAAAGTTCTGAATTACATCTTTCTGCTCATTCTGGGAATGTAAGAAGGAAATGACTAAATTTGAAGCACAATTATAAGCTCAAGTTATCCAATAAGTGTTCTTCGAAAACATTGTATATAAGTCACTCAGTAGACTTGCTTAAATTATCTAATCTTGGAAGACATTCTAAATTTGAATCAACTCATCTAATTGTGCATTGTATATTAAAGCTATAAAAATGGTTATTTAGTAAGATAGTCATCATGAAGGTTAATGTAGTTGTGGCTGACTCCCAACTAGGGTTGAGCATTCTGATACCGAAACCCGGTTCCGATACCTGAAATCCAATGTAAGTCTATGGGAACAAAATATCGGAAGTACTTCCGATACTTACTTCCGATATTTTGTTCCCATAGACTTACATTGGATTTCAGGTATCGGAATGCTCAACCCTACTCCCAACCCAACACCATATTTGTTTTTACAAAACTTAGGCTAAGTGACATGCCTAATAAAACAGCATGAATTGTCACCTATGCCTTATCATATTCTCTAAGAATGTAATAAAATGGTCCCCATCACATAATTCAAATGGCAGCCCATCTGAGCCATGTGTCAGGATGGGCTACTCTTGAGAAACACAGCTCCAGAAATCTGTGTCTCAACTGACAGAAGAGCTGTATCACAAGCACACATACTGAAGCTGCCGTAGAAGGGCTAACAGGAGATAAAAGTAATCTTCTCCTTGGTTGATTGAGCATGGAGGACAGGGGCTAGAGAGAAACATCTTTTGTGCTCAGTCAGCTGAAGAATAGATTTTTTTATTTTCCTGTCACAGCCATCCTCCTTGGTTCATGGAGGTATGTGTGTTTATGATACAGCTCCTCTGTTACTTGAGACACAGGTCTTTGAAACTGTGCTTTTTCAGACAGCAGCCCATCCTGACACGTGATTGGACATGCTGCTATTTGAATTACGTCACGTGAGCCATTTAATTAAATTCTTATAGAACTCCTTTAAAGATAGGACCAGAATGGACATTTTCATTGTGGCAAAATTTGTGCAAAATTGTGCAAATTTTGTTGCAGATCAGATTTTGCTGCAAAATTGCTACAGCTTTATCATTATCATTGAAAAGAATGAACTCCGTGATGAAAATCTGCAGCGTCAGTTGACATTGTATGGATTTCAAATCAGCAGTGCTGGTCAATTTACCCCTAAAATTTATATTACATTTTATCGAATTTGTCTAGAATGCTGCTACTGTAACATGGAAATATAGACACACAATACAGCTCTGGCAAAAATTAAGAGAACACTTTCAAATTTTCAGTTTGTCTTATTTTTCTCTTTATAGGTATACTTTTGAGTAAAATGTAAATTGTTCTTTTAGTCTATAAACTTCTGACAACATGTCTCCGAATTTCCAAGC
The DNA here is from genome assembly GCA_009801035.1 of Oophaga pumilio. Lineage (NCBI taxonomy): Eukaryota > Metazoa > Chordata > Amphibia > Anura > Dendrobatidae > Oophaga > Oophaga pumilio. The sequence continues at coordinate 26,460 of VIAB01010333.1, read as the reverse complement.
AATAAATTTTGTATTTTTTTTCTAACAAAGAAAAATGGTCAAAATGTTAAAAATCCCAGTGCTTTCACACCTCAAATAATGCTAAGAAAACAAGTTCATAATCATTTAGAAACAACAATATTAATGTTTTAACTCAGGAAGAGTTCTGAAATCAATATTTTGTGGAATAACCATGATTTTTAAAAACAGCTTTCATGTGTCTTGGCATGCTTGCCACCAGTCTTTCACACTTCTGGTGCAAAAATGTAAGCAGTTCTTTGTTTGATGGCTTGTGACTATTCATCATCCTCTTGATTACATTCCAGAGGTTTTCAATGGGGTTCAGGTCTGAAGAATGGGCTGCCCATGACAGGGTTTTGATGTGGCTGTCTCTTAATTTTTTCCAGAGCTGTATGTTATATACATAACCCTAATTTACCCTAACTTCTATGGGGAGAAGACCTATGACATCATTATTCCTATCTTGCATAATGAGATAGCAGTAGTCACTTGTGGGCATCTGTGAGAGAAGGTTCCCAAGATGTCCAGTGCACAGTGTTCAATATACTGTATGGTTAGACGTATTGGATACTCTCCATAGAGATCAATAATCACCAGCTTCTCACCAGTTTCTCACCTGTGTCATGTGTTTGCTTTGATTACTGAAACCTGCTCCTGTCAAAGCTGAAGCCTTAATGTTGAGACCTTGAAGAGAAGCATTGCTCTTGATCCACTCAAATAGAGAGTGAGTACTTTGTCGTGTACGGGTGAAAATGATCCCTTGGGCATTGGATGAGTCCTGGAAATGTTCCTTCAAGATCTCTTCCAGTCTATTCAACTTTGGGTTTTCATACTTGATGTTTCTAGACAGTTCTAAAAGTTGACCACAGTTATCTGTATGGGAAAAATACATGATTGTATAGATGAAGAGCAATTATTACGGTATGCGGTTTGTAGAAGCTAATGCTTAAAGTTCTGTAGTACAAAGTAAAAGTAAGCCAAGGACTATTGGGGTCCTACTCAAATCAAGTAATAATCTTGAGGGTTTCAAATGGTATTTATACTCTTAATAATAATAAAAGAGCATGGAATTGTTTTTGGGTGAACACTTTTCACAGCTGATGAGAAATGGACTTTACATACTATAGCTTACATCTTGGAGCATCCGCTTGGAGTCTCCATTGTAGATTCTGTCATCTGGAACAAATAGCTTAGCATGCTGCATTATTTTTTTCAACGAAATTACGCAGTTCATCTGGCGCTTCTGGTATTCACTATTTTAATGGATCTGTACCTGCCAATTTTTCTTTTATTTTGTTCCATAAATGGAACAGTTAATGGAAATCAGAACCCAGTGTCACTTGCCAACAGGAGATCAGATGGAGCAAGCAGGGTGTGAACCCTACCTTTTCACTCTTTTCCTACCCTGTTTCTCAGTACACAATAACCTAATCAGTGATGTTTTTTGGTCACACAGCACTCATAAATCTCTTAAAACTCACATAGTGTGATCAATATTTGGTTCTAAAAATCTTTGGAGCCTTCTAAAATAATACAGATTAGAAAATAGTAGAAAAAAAAGAAATGGACCACACCACACATTCATATTAAACACATTGATCTATTGCTGTTGAGCAAAATTTTTAAAAAAATCAACATGAGGCTCTAAGCAAACTGTAGAAGGCCACATTCAGCACATCAACATTCCATTATGTGGGTGGTGACTCTGAAGCAGTACATGTAGAGAGACCCAGCAGCCCAATCTCACCCTTGCCAGCAAGCTAAGCCTTTGGCCTTAGACTACACCTCAGGCACAATACCACAGCAACAACGTCAGTCTTACAGTACCGTACCATGTGCACCTTCTTTTCATATGATCTCACTCAGAAGACTAATGACAAGTAGGTACAGTGGCGGACATATCAATGGTGCAACCTGTGCAGCCTCACAGGGGTCCAAGAGGTAAGTGGGTCCATTTCCACCTCCAAAACAGGAGAAATTGTGCATTACAATGAGCTATTAGGATGCAAAGGGATCATTTTCTGTTTTTACGCAGGTGAACTTGTCTGTGTCCACCTGTTACTAGGTATAAAATAAAGGTAAGCATTTGTTCCTTCAATTTTGGTGAATTCTTATATTTAGGTGTCTAACAATTGAAAGGGTATGATCATAATGCAGACTGTGCGCCCATACCATTGAATAACCTGTAGAGGTAGACGTCGGTTTCATCTGTGGAATTTTTTATGAATCTCTCTGTTATGTAGAATTCTTCCAGCAAATCATAGGCATCCTTCATTCTTACTGTGTCATGGAGAAAAAGGGCATCATTGTACTTGCGAAGGTGCAATGCACAAGTTCGTCTCCTCCTGTTGGCATTCTCAGCCGCTGAAATAGACCAACATAACATAAGGTTTATGAACAATAGATGTCACCTAAAATCTTAAAAGCAGCATTACTTGACACCACGTTTTATGCCACTGCTCAATTTGAATGGGTTCTCTAGGCCACAGACTTATCTCACTAGCTTAGGCTATAATGCTAGGTTCTACTCTCATGCCCACAAGAGCTTGATAGGGTCATAATTTTGTAAGGAGGGTCAGGGTTTATCCCTTTAAATGTCTTTGCTGCTATGTATATGTATCTGTATATAATTTTGATGTACTTATAGTGACGTATTTCAGTGTCTTCTGTATTGTGTTCCACATAGAGTAAGGTAAGTTAGTGCATCCTTTGGAAACATTAGAGGAGGACACTTGTAGTATAGTACTCATAGTTGAGGTAAGTGTAGTATTGCACAAGGCCACTAGATGGGGGTATATCAGTGGATTCAGTTAGGAGGTTGCTAGATGTTTAGTGTAGGATAGTGGTAAGACACTAGGTGGGCGCACTGAGCACATTCAGCTTAGAGGAGACTCGTGGGACACCAAGGGGTTAAGTAGAAGTGTCGGCCGGGAACTAGGGTGAGGGACTTCCTAGATAGAGTCAGTCGGGGGTGGACCCTGTTTCTGCTCGGATGTCCCTGGTCGTGAGCTGTGTAGCGAGCAGGAGGAGAGAAGTGAGAAAAGGTACCAGCAGTTGTGAAGCCGGTGAAGGAATCACCGTGGGACCGTCAGCCAGAGTCTGTGGGCTGATGAAGTAGTAGTGACAGTAAAAGAGCCACTGTGGGAACGCTCAGCAGAAGTGTGCGTGCTGAAACAGAAGCGAGAGGGCTACCAGCGAGTACACGGGCAGGATAACCAGAAGGGGGTGGACGACCTAGTAGATGTGTATTTCCGTGAGGGAACCAAAGTTGATTCCAGGGAAAGATATCGAAATGCCGTTTTCACTGGGGACGTGGTCTCCTGTGCCCACCACTTCTTAAGCCATGATGGGTAATTATTGATGTGACTACTTACTTCAAGCTCTTAGCTTAATGTGGATTAATGGTCTTCCTGATCAGTGGTCTATTTTGATCATGGCCTGGGTATGCATGTTTTTCATTGCTGTGATTAGACCTCATGTTATGTGCAAACTTTAGCTCCTACTTTGAGCTTCTGCATTTAGCAGGTGTTAGTCAGTGGAGCATTATTTTGGTCACAGCATGCATGCATGTCTTATAGCCTTTAGCTGTATCAGGTCCTTAAACCACTTAAGCTAGCTTTAAATTCATGCCTCATGTTTTTTGCTCCAGCTGCTTTAGTGGTGTAATCAGGACATCTATGCTACTATTTTTGGGATATAAAGGTCACTTTATGATCCTCTATTATTCTTTCATATTGTGTCTGCTCACTTAATATGTTGTTTGTTGTTGCATAATTTTGACATTTTTAATGAATTCTAATTAAAATATCAAGTTTTATTTTTAGCGTTGACTCAAGGTCTCTCTTTATCTAATGACCTAGTAGATGTGTATTTCCGTTAGGGAACCGAAGTTGATTCCAAGGGAAAGAGATCGAAGTGCCGTTTTCACTGGGCTCCTTGTCCCACAGTTACTTTGTGGTCCATTCTGGTGTAGCAGAAGAAGTGAAGCGGAGTTGTGGAAGATGTATTGCTGATACCGTGTCAAGCGTGCTAATGGTGTCTTGGATGTGCTGTATCCGGAGGAAAATAAAGTTGAACTGTTTGACGTTGTTCTGGACTCTGACTGTCATTCTTTAAACTCTGAATCAGGTGAGAACTATCTCAGTGATGAAGCAGCCGCCAGCGCGAAGAATACAGATAGTGCTGGTGAGTCCACCCCCGGCCATGGTTTCACAATTGGCTGCTGATAAATTTTGATATTTTTTTTTTTCAAGTGAGGGCACACACTAATCATTAGGCCATCGTATAAACCTGAGATCTGTCTGGTGACAAATGTTCTCTTATATTTTTCATTGTAGAATGGCACCATCTACAGTGAAACATCTGTCATGAACGGGATGAAGGGGTTAGGAACAATGCTTAGGTAAGCCCTACTGTCCAATCGTCCAGCCATCAGATACGAGAGGACCCATGTAATTTCTCCACCTCCACCACCCTGAACTGTTGACATCTAGTAGGAAGAGGTCATCAATTTATGTTGCTTGCGACAACTGCTAACCCTCCCATCAACATGGTGCAACGGAAATCTGGATTAATCAGACAAGGCAATGTTTTCTACTGTTGAATCATCTAATTGTTGTGCTTTTTTATTGCATCGGCACTCAAACCTGTCATTCATTGTTACATCCCATCCATGCTTAGAAATGACAAGTTGTGTATTCAGACTTATTAGCTGATGTATCATCTGCAATTTGCTTGACTGTGCTCCGCCTGTTCATCTCATTGATTCTAGACACGTTCCTGTAACCACTTTTATCGACAAATTATTTACATCCACAAATACTCTCAACACTATTGCACAAAAAACCCACAAGGTTGGCAGATTTTAAAATACACCGGCTAGTCTCGCCCCAATAACCATACCTTGTTCAAAGTTGATCATATCTCTCAAATTTCCGATTCCAATGTGGATTTACACTTAACATGATCAACACTACAACTCACTCACTTGACTTTGGTGGCACTTTGGGTTCACGTGTCTACCTTCCGTGCTGGAATGCTACTTTCTATAAAAAGTGGCCAGGGTATATTACAGTAATGGGCCCAATACAATAAAACTCACCCTCTTTTTCCATCAGCACTATGTTCTGTTCATACATCTGGGTGCCAAATTCTGTTGTGTACTCAAAGTCATCAAGGTATCGATGTATGGCGCCCATCAGCTCCTTCACTTTGTCTCCAAATGGATCCTAGAGCAATGGAAAACAGCAAACACTTATTAGCATTTGTACAGCAAACACATAGCTTAGAGCACTAGAATCATAGAATCATACAGAACTTACACAGAACTTAGGAGGTTCCCATTTAGGCAGTAGCCCACAACCCCAAAACAGAATTAGGAAAGATAGCTACGTACTTTGCAAATAGATCTCAATTTAAAAAATATCCCACCAATTTATGTGTTTAGCAACCATGCAGAGCCATGTGTTTCCATAGTAAGACACAAATAAAATCCCCTACAGTTTGATCTTACAGTTAGGCCTCATTAAGATGTCAGTATTTTTCACATATACAAAAATTGTTACCTGTGTCATCAGTGTTTTGGGTCAGTGTGTCATCAGTGTCTTCAGTGTTTTGGGTCAGTGTGTCATCAGTGTTTTGGGTTAGTGTGTCATCAATGTTTTTCATATATGAATAAATAAATTTCAAATCTTTTCCTATTGTTTGCAATGTTAAATACGGACAACACACAGACAGTACACTAATGTTGTCCGTGTGCTGTATGTGTTTTTCACGGACCCATAGACTTGTATTGGCCCTTTTCCTCCATGATACTTGAGAAAAATTGACATTTTTCCATGAGTTTTGCACTGACACTTGGTATGTGAAAAAATATGAACATGTGAACAGCCCCATAGACTATAACGAGTAAACGTTGTATCTGTGTAAAACACGGATAGAACATGTAAGTGCAACATGGACGTCTGAATGAGGCCTTATGCTTGCCTTAGATCTGTTCTCTACATTTTGTAAACTACCACATTTTAGGTAGATCATTCTAAGGTCACAGATGACCCTGGTAGAATAAGCGCTGGTGCAATAAGGCAACGTTCACACGTTCAGTATTTGGTCAGTATCTTACCTCAGTATCTGTAAGCCAAAGCCAGGAGTGGGTGATAAATCCAGAAGTGGTGACGTGTTTCTATTATAATTTTCCTCTGACTGTTCCTCTCCTGGTTTTGGCTTACAGATACTGAGGTAAAATACTGGAAAAATTCTGATGGTGTGACCGTGGGCTAAAAAGCAGAAATTATATGTCTATGGAAAATATGTGGACCCTTTTTTTTAAGGAAGGGGTGCCGTATGGGAATAGTTTATAGTATAACACTAATATTCATTTATCACCTCATCTCTTTGTGGTACCAGGTCATACTGTTTTTTGGGCTGCTTAGAATTGGCTACAAGGCTCTTGATGGAAGTCTTTGGTGACATTATCTTCCATGTGTCAAGATTTGCACAGATCTGGAAAACAGAGAAGCCTTTAAGATACAGAATCACGTTGTAAGGTAAAACGTCAGCACAGACAGGTACATCTAGACTTACCGTTAAAATGTGGTCTACAGCATTCTCAAATGTGCTCGCCCGATCTGTCCCTGGAGAAGCCGTCAGTCCCAGAATTTGTGGCAGCTTTCTCTCTCCTTGAAGCTTTTTTTCCATGTATGCCCCCATCAGCTTGTTATAAACTGTATCTTTCTGAGTGTGGTGACACTCGTCTATGATTAGTAGAGTAAAATCTATTGGAGAAGAGCACAAAATATGGATGTAAAGATTACAAATCATCAAATAGATTGGAACTACTACACCTGCATAAAAAAAGAAAGATGTTAATTCTTTAAAAAGGACTTGTCACTAGGTCTAAACTGGCCAGTCTTTTCCCTTACTTTATTCCTGTTCCTCCCTTGATTATTCTTTTTTTTTTAATCTGCCATACTGCTCCAGAGATATCGACATCTTTATTTGTTGCTCTTTAAAGTCTTTTTAAGGAAATCGTTTTATGAAGATGTCTTCTTTTCTTACTATTTACCTGAGTCATTGATGTTGGACCATGGGCAGAGTATTAGGCTGAGTTTTTGACGCTACGTGTTTTTGCTGTGTCAAAAATGTACAGTCATGGCCGAAAGTGTTTGCACCCTTGAAACAGTTCCAGAAAATGAAGTATTTTTCCCAGAAAATTATTGCAATTACACGTTTTGTTCTACACGTTTATTTCCTTTGTGTGTATTGGAACAACACAAAACAGCAGAGAACAAAAGGCAAATTGGACATCATTTCACACAAAACCCACAAAATGGGTCAGACAATATTGTTGACACTCTCAACTTAATATTTGGTTGCACACCCTTTGGAATAAATAACTGCAATCAATCGCTTCCTACAACCATCAACAAGCTTCTTGCACCTCTCAACTGGAATTTTGGATCACTCTTCTTTTGCAAATTGCTCCAGGTCTCTCATATTTAAAGGGTACCTTCTACCAACAGAAATTTTAAGATCTCTCCACAGGTGTTCAATGGGATTTAGATCCGTACTCATTGCTGGCCACTTCAGAACTCTCCAGTACTTTGTTTCCATTCATTTCTGGGTGATTCTTGAAGTATGTTTGGGGTCATTGCCGCTGGAAGACCCATGACCTAGGATGCAAACCCAGCTTTTTGACACTGGGCACTACATTGCAACCCAAAATCCTTGGTAATCTTGAGATTTCATGTCGTCTTCCACACACAGTGCCGGAGGCAGTAAAACAACCCCAAAACATCTTTGGACCTCCACCATATTTCACTGTAGGTACTGTGTTCTTTTCTTTCTAGGCCTCATTCTCTTTTCGGCAAACAGCACAATGATAAACTTCATCAAAAAACTCTATCTTTGTCTTATCTATCTACAAGATGCTTTCCTAGAAGGCTTTTGGCTCACTCACGTACATTTTGCAAACCGCATTCTAGCTTTTTTATGTCTCTGTGTCAGCAATGGAGTCCTCCTGGGTCTCTTGCCATTTTGTTTCATTTCATTCAAATCAACGGATACTTCTCGATGACACTGATGCACCCTGAGCCTGCAGGACAGCTTTAATTTTTTTGGAACTTGATTGGGGCTCCTTATCAACCATCCAGATTATCCTCCGTTGCATCCTTTCATCAATCTTTCTCTAACATCCACGTCCAGGGAGATTAGCTACAGTGTCATGGGTTGTAAACCTCTTGATTATGTTGCACACCGTGAACAAAGGAACATCAAGATCTCATAGAATCATAGAATGGTAGAGTTGGAAGGGACCTCCTAGGTCATCTGGTCCAACCCCCTGCTCAAAGCAGGATTCACTAAATCATCCCAGACAGATGTCTGTCCAGCTTCTGTTTGAAGACTTCCATTGAAGGAGAACTCACCACCTCTCGTGGCAGCCTGTTCCACTCATTGATCACCCTCACTGTCAAAAAGTTTTTTCTAATATCTAATCTGTGTCTCCTCCCATTCAGTTTCATCCCATTGCTTCTAGTCTTTCCTTGTGCAAATGAGAATAAAGATGATCCTTCTACAATGTGACAGCCCTTGAGATATTTGTAGACAGCTTTTAAGTCTCCTCTCAATCTTCTTTTTTGCAAGCTAAACATTCCCAAATCCTGTAACCGTTCCTCATAGGACATGGTTTGCAAGCCGGTCACCATTCTGGTCGCTCTTCTCTGAACTTGCTCCAGTTTGTTGATGTCTTTTTTAAAATGTGGTGCCCAAAACTGGACACAGTATTCCAGATGAGGTCTGACCAAAGAGGAGTAGAGGGCAATAATGACTTCACGTGATCTAGACTGTATGCTTCTGTTAATACATCCCAGTATTTTATTTGCCTTTTTTGCTGCTGCATCACACTGTTGACTCATGTTCAGTTTGTGATCTATTAGTATACCCAAGTCTTTTTCACATGTGCTGTTGCTTAGCCCTATTCCTCCCATTCTGTATATGCTTTTTTCATTTTTATTGCCCAGATGTAGTACTTTGCATTTTTCCCTGTTAAAAACCATTCTGCTAGTTGCTGCCCACTGCTCCAGTTTATTTATATCTTTTTGAATCCTCTCTGTCTTCTCTAGTATTAGCTATCCCTCCCAGCTTTGCGTCATCAGCAAATTTAATCAGTTTACCCTCAATTCCTTCATCTAAATCATTGATAAAGATGTTGAACAATACAGGGCCCAGGACAGAGCCCTGTGGTACCCCATTTGAGACATTCTTCCAACTGGATGTGCAGCCATTTGCAACCACTCTTTGGGTCCGATCACTAAGCCAGTTATGAATCCACCTAATAGTTGCCTTGTCCATTCCATACTTAGTCATTTTTCCAATAAGAATTGTGTGAAATACTTTGTCAAATGCTTTGCTGAAGTCAAGATATACTATATCTACAGCATTTCCCTGATCCACCTAGTCAGTGATTCTGTCATAGAAGAAAATTAAGTTAGTCTGACATGACTTATTAGTTCCAAACCCATGCTGACTCTGGAGATGGGTTTCTAACCTTGAGATTGTTGACATTTTTTTTTAAACAATTTTGGTCCTCAGACAGTCCTCTTCTCCTCTTTCTGTTCTCCATGCTTAGTGTGCCACACACAGACACACAATGCAAATATTTAGTCAAATTATCCCCTTTTTGTCTGGTTTCAGGTGTGATATTCATATTGCCCACATGTTACTTGCCACTGGTGAGTTTGAACGAGCATCACATGCTTCAAACAAAGTTGTTTACCCAAAATTTTGGAAAGGTGCCAACAATTTCATCAGCTTTTTTTTGAGTTTTGTGTGAAATTATGTCCAATTTGTCTTATTTTCTGTGATTTTTGTGTTGTTCCAATACAACAAAGGAATTAAATATTTGAATAACAAAACATGTAATTGCAATAATTTTCTGGGAAAAATACTTTATTTTCTGGAACAATTTCAAAGGTTGACATTTTTGGCCATGACTGTAGGTGTAGAAATGGTGCAGAAAATCTGCAACCCCAAGAACTCACCAAAAGCTCATTGTGGAAACATAGTCTTAAACATTGCTCTCCATACAAAGTCCAACACAGGAGGGGAATATAAAGGTCATTGCTTGGTGGCTGTTCAGAGGATCAATCACCTTAGGATGGAGTGCCCCTGAGCTAATGTTGGCTTGATAATATGGCTACACAGCTGATATATAACAATGGTTATTCTCTGGAAGTACTCACCTGTCAACTCCACGTGCTTTTCTTCGCTGTCACTCTTGAGTGCATTGTGCAGTATTTGTGCAGTGCAAATAACTATGTCAGATTTCTTCACAAAATTAGCAAAAAAGCTCTTTTCTTCCGTGTCTCCACTTACGGCAATGATGTTAAATCGGTCTTTGAGATGTGGCTGAAACTCCTTGCTGTAGTGCTGATCGACCAGATGGACCTGACAGATGGAAGAAGAAACCTTACACATTTGGTACCATCTCTGGCTAAAGACATGTTAGGTATATATTGGTTTATGCCATCAAGTCTATGAATTTATGTAAAAGCAGGAGGTGGGTAAAAATAATTAACGTTGAAAACTGACTAATAAACCTGAAAAACCTTCAGATTATATTGATGTCTCTTCTTAAATATATCTTTTGCTGCTTTACAGTTCGCCTCAGCATAAAGCCTTGGACACGTTCTTGATTCGCAGCCTGGCTGCATGATGGAAGCCAGGTATATTACTCTCTTAAGTGCTCCGGCGTTTCAAAGAAGTAATACCATAACCAGAGACCAGACTAGTCCGACCAGCGCTGCTACCGGTGATTGACAGGTCTATCCCTATGACACCATGGAAATACCAGTCAATCACCTAGAATGGCGCTGGGAAGAGCCATGTCAGAGAGTAATGGACCTGGCAGCCATTGTGATTTATCCTGTCTGCAGTTTGGGCAACCTAAATGGCAGGTTTCCTTTAGAAAGATCTAAAACCTGTCCAATTATTAATTGCAAATTTAACAACAATATTCCAGGAGACACAGCCATGGGTTAAATACAGCAAGAAGGCACATACCTTGTTCACAATCATGGCAACCTTGGCATTAGACTTAATCTCTAGGTGCCGCATTGCCACATACAAAGCTGCCTTGGTTTTACCAGACCCTGTTGGAAGCCAGATAATGATGTTTTTGCCTTCCAGTGCTGGACCAATGACCTCCCACTGATAGTCCCGCAGCTCCATCTGGAAAACATGAGGCAAACTTCAGGACCATGGGAATATGGTTGATGACATGCTGGGCTTTACACGTTAAATTAATCAAATACAGTAATACTGGCCAGACACAACCCCTTTGCCCACAGACATGTACACTCAGCGGAGCATCCATGTGTTCTCTATAAGAAGAGAAAAGTAAGCCTCTGCCAGACTTCTCTGATTGGCTGCAGTGATCATGTGACGCTCTCCTGCAGTTCTTCAGTATCCTTTTTTGCTTTTAAAGTGATGGACGACCTCTACGAATTTCTAACAATTATCAGTCATTAGCTATTGACATCTGGCATGTTACATTGCCACTGCCATGCATTTTCTCCTGTTAGTGCAGCTTCCCTCACACACAGACCAGCACTTCTGTCCATACAATGGCCGCTGGTGGGGGGTCATGTGTTCAGCCCTGTCCATCAGCCTCCTCCAATAGAAATGCAGCTTTCCCAAGTGAGTTTGTAATGCATTATATTGTGGAGGATTCTCTACATGCAAGTCTGCACTTTGTGAACATAGCCTTACAGATGTCGTTTGTTGCTGACATCATGGGCACAGTGTCCACATACATAATCAGAGTGCTGTTGTAGTAGTAGTAGGATTCTCAGCCCCTGAGGACTCCAACCAGTCTGGTTATAAAGGGGTTGGCAACCTTTGGGGACATTTTCTATTTTAACTTAAAGGGTCTCTGTCAGAAAAGAATGACTGTTCAAAGCAAGTACAGACACTTGGTGCATTATGGCGGGGCCAATCATTTATATGCACCTTCACATCTGTTTGGTTTCCCTCTATCTCCAAAGAAGACAAGGGGGAGATAGAGGGAAAACAAGCAGGTGGGAAGGTGCATTTAAAGGATTTGCCCCACCATGAAATGCCGAGCGGCGAGACTTAGTTTGAACAGTCATTTAAATGCATATATTTGAGGATAAAAAAAAAATATTTTTTTTCAATTAGGTTTAATTACAAATTTGACCTTTGCAGGCTCTTTGTTTCCCTGTACATTCAACTTTGATGTGGTCTGTGGTCATAAATCAGCTAAGAGAAACTCAGACTTTCCTGTTAGACCGTCAGAAGGAGCTCACTGACAGACTCTCAAGTAAACGGAACCTGTCACATGAAAAAAGGGGATTTTTGTGTTACTCACCGTAAAATCCTTTTCT
>VIAB01010330.1:16974-33849 GCA_009801035.1 Oophaga pumilio | reverse complement strand
GCTTATACACGGGTTGGCTTATACATGAGTATATACGGTACTTGCATTTTTAAAAATTTTTTTTGCACTTTTCAGACCTTTTTCCTATTCTGCTGCATTTGTAAACAATTAAAGACTCAAATAATGCAGAAAGTGTGAGAAATGCAAGAAAAAAAATTCAGCACATGAAACCACCGTTATGCTATGTTTTATGGCATTTTTAATGATTTAGCTGAAGTGGATCCATTTCTGGATTTTGATAAAAAAATCTACACAAAAATAGCACCAAAAACTGCCATAAACTACGACATTGGTACAAAGCCTCTGGCCTACCATTTGCCATTTATAATACTACTTAGTCATTTGTTTATGGCAGATCTTAAATTGGGCTGGAGTTTCTATTTGGTCCAAATTGAAATCTCCCTGATGGCTGTAATTCACTCTAGACCCAAAGCATGAAAAATGAAGCATCAGGTATGATTTAAAATACAATATTATACCTACCTGTCCTAGTAAAAACAAATGAAAAAATTAATCTCACCTTTGATGGAAACCAGGTGAGTTTCTGGTGTGGAGATGCCTGGAGTCTCATCTCTGCCAGACATTGGTATTGCTTGTGAAGGAAGTGAGTCCAGCTTCAATCCATAAATCAAATCCTTTATTTCATGATTAAAATAGATGTGACAACGCTAAAATATGCTTAGGCAAGATTGGGGATGAAGGGTGTAAGGAGGTGAAACAGACGCATTTCGAATGATTGCTGCGTTCTTAAACTCGGTCCTTCACAAGCACAACCTGTCCTAGTTCCATCCTATCTTAGTTCCATCCCTCACCTGTCCTGCTGCTTCAGCTCTCTGCCCAGTTCTCTGCTCGATTTCGGTCTTTGACCATATCTTCATTTTCTCATCTTTGATCTTGTCTTTGGTCTTCTCATCTTCGGTCTTCTTGTCTTTGGTCTTCTGCTCTTCAGTCTTTTTATCTTGTCTTCTCGTCTTCGGTCTTCTTTTCTTTGGTCTTCTGTTCTTTAGTCTTTTTATCTTGTCTTCTCATCTTTGATCTTCTCATTTTTAGTTTTCTCCTCTTCAGCATTGTTGTCTTCTGTCTTTAGGTCTTTGTACATATCTTTGGTCTTCTTGTCTTTGTGCATTAATGTGTGTCTAGCCCCATGTGACCACTTGAGACATAGAACTATAGAAAAAAGAAAAGAAGACTAAAGACAAGAAGACTAAAGAAATAAAGCAAGCAAAGGACTGGGAGCTACATATTCAAAATGTCTAATGGGTGGTCCTAGGGCAAGTGAGTGCAATCTTTTAATATTTTTTAACCCCTTCCTGGCCTTATAAAGAATCCATCCCGCTCATGTGCCATGACATGGGCGCAACTATAATTTCTGAAACCCTATAGCTAGGCCACACTTTTATAAAAGTCACTTGGGCCTGTTATCAGTTTCAAATTGGGCTAAAGGAGCTTCAAGTTTCACTTCTTACCTTTTCCGCTCTGTAGGTACTCTTGACACTGACAATGCATTATTATCCCTCTGATTATTATTATTTCACAACAAAAGTGTGTAGTGGAATAACAATGTCTTCAGAGTGGTATATATCACATTTATCATTTATGGTCCTCCCATTCGCATTTTCTTCTTCTGCCACCCCGGTGCAGACTGGACTCCTTGAAGATTCACTGTTTAGTCATTATCTGACAATGAACATTTATGGTCAGGACAGGTGTCCAGCCCTGGTCTGAGGAACTCAAACAGAGCGGCCTCTCAGCTTCCAGTATATGCATATGTATGAGGTCTGTTTGCATACAATAAGAGAAGGATGCATGTAAATGAATCAACTTGGTGATTTTGGCAGCGGAGAATACAACCACATAATATCCAATTTTCTACAGTCTCCAGAGGTGGAAACATAACAAAGATTAAATGATTCTGCTTGAAGATTGCTGTCATATTTCAGAAATGTCACTTTTAGAGGACTGACATTTAAGATTTTTAATAGATGAAAGTTCACACTTACACACGGGTTTAAGACTGTACATGAACTTTGTATATCTCTGTGTATACAGAAATGGATTTGTTTATTCTTTAGTTTTTTATATTATTCACAAAAAAAATTCATGTATAAAAATAAAGTATCAATATTCTTATGGACAACTTGATCTCATGTGATAAATAATGTGCTACGTAGACAATCTCAAAGAAAGTTATCCTAAAATTATGTTGTTTTACCCTCGAAAAATCATTTCAAAGTATCTTTCTGCTATAAAACTTGCTGTTTACCGACTTTTATTAAAGCACCACTCCAGGGTTTTCTTTTTTATTTTACTGCTGGAGCGGTGTTAAAATGCCCCCTTTCTGATTCTCACTCTCCGGCATTTTCATCTTTTTTATGCTGCCGCTCCTGTCTACCTCCTGCAGTTTGTGACCTGCCGGCTTCTTCAGTGTTTTTTGGAGTGCACCGGAGGTCACTAATCAATGTAAGTCTATGAGAGCCTCATTCTGGCCCCTTTCTGGCTCTCATAGACTTGCATTGAAAGTTGTGACATGACTTCTGACTTCCAGACACTCAGAATCTGCGCTCACAAGGTGGCATCGTTGGACTGGTGCTGTGCCGAAAAATAGTGAGAATGTCAAAGGCTGAATTTATAACTGGGGATACAAGGGACTTGCGCTTAAAGCATGACTCCAGTGGTGAAAAAGAAAAAACTGCTAGAGTGGTGCTTTAAATGTATTCCGACTTTAGCAGCAGACACCAATTAGAGGAAGTGGTGGTGGATTTTTTGTCCCCTCAGGAAGTGGGTGTGGGTCTTTGTCTCTCTACAGGAAGTGGCTATGGGTCTTTGTCTCTCTACAGGAAATGGGTGTGGCTCTTTTTCTCTCTACAGGAAGTGGTTGTGTGTTTTTGTCTCTCTACAGGAAGTGGTTGTGTCTCTTTGTCTCTCTGCTCCTACTCTTTTTCTTGTGAAACTGCATTCAGACATAATAGAGAGGTTAGCTTAAAGTTCAGGACAAGGAAATCATCGGACAATAACATGAGTCATGCATTCTGGAGAGTGAGGATGATCCATCTCTTATAGTGCTGACAGGATACTAATAATGAGAGGACGTTCACTGAAAGTGAATGCAAAGCTACCTAGCTTGAGATTTGGGACAGTTCCAGGACATATTAGATTGATATGTGCACCAAAAGCAGTTTTAATTTGTTATGAGGGAAGTGAAACCATGCTTTTATGAAAATTTTGTGTGAAAGAACAGGTACACTTTAATTTAATCCATGTATCAATAATACAAGTATGACATCACCTTCATTTGCACAATGAACTCTATCATATCTTGATTGATATCGCACAAGCCTGAATTCTGCAGTAATGCTCACATAATGTCATTGCTGGCATTCTGGAAAAACTAGGAGGACAAGACAGCGCAATAGAGTTATAACGGAGGGAGATAAGGGTGATAAATAAGGTTATGTTAACCTGATTTAGTTGTGTATATACATTTCTATCACTTATAAATCCAGCTGCTGTAGGTCCAATGGGTCATTAGACGAGGAAAACACAGATAAGGAGAATTTGCGGATAATCTGTGCTGCTGGTATCACATATAATAGATCCAAGTCCAGACAGAAAGTATTTGTGGCTTTTCTTTATTCAGTCAATACATTTCAAAGTACTACAGTCTTCATTGGGACAAGAAAACCATCCTTGGATCTATTATATGTGATAGCAGCAGTGCAGATTATCCACAAATTTTCCTTATCTATTGCTGGCTCTTTGGTTCCTGTCTGCAGTCCAGTACTGAGTGGCGACTGAAGACAGGAGCCAGCATTTAGAGTAACAGGTACTGTGTGCAGAGCCGCTGTTTGCCATATGTTTATTGACAGCACTGAACTCGATCAACAGCTCTTCACCTCTGCACTCACATAGGGTCATTTCTGGCTCCTGTCTGCAGCTGCTGCTCGATCTCGTTCTGCGCAATGGGGTCAACAATGAGAGCTGGCAATAACATTGCATGAGCACAGCTGCAGAGTTCAGGCTTGAGAGCTGTCAATCAAGATATGAAAGTTTGAAAATTGAGGGGGCGTAATGATGCACTGAGCCATTGATGCATCTAAGCCCCCCATTTGCATACAAAGTATTTTTTTTAATTTCAACTAAACCACTGAAAGCTATAATACAGGTATGATTTTGGACAATTATACTGGACTATTGGACATACAACCAGTAGATTTGGGTTCCAGTACCATCTCTATGCTGATGACACCCAATTATACACTTCTCCCGATATCACGCCTGCCTTTTTAGAAAACACCAGTGATTGTCTTACCGCTGTCTCCAACATCATGTCATCCCTCTATCTGAAACTGAAACTGTCAAAAATGGAACTCCTCGTGTTTCCTCCCTCTACTAACCTACCTTTGCCCGACACTGCCATCTCCGTGTGTGGTTCCACCATTACTCCCCAGCATCATGCCCGCTGTCTTGGGGTCATACTTGATTCCAAGCTTTCATTCACCCCCCCACATCCGATCACTGGCTCGCTCTTGTTATCTCCACCTCGACTCTGCAAAAACCAGTAAAAAACAGTAAGTTTCTCTTATTCATTCTCATCTGGACTATTGTAACTCTCTACTAATCGGTCTCCCTATTACAAAACTCTTCCCTCTCCAATCTGTCTTGAATGCTGCAGCCAGGATCATATTCCTCACCAATCGTTATACCGATGCCTCTACCTTGTGCCAGTCATTACACTGGTTACCCATCCACTCCAGAATCTAGTACAAACTTATTACCCTCACCCACAAAGCACTCCATGGCTCAGCACCGCCCTACATCTCCTCCCTTGTCTCTGCCTACCATCCTACCCATGCCCTCCGTTCTGTTAATGACCTGAGATTAGCATCCTCAATAATCAGAACCTCTCACTCCCGTCTCCAAGACTTTTCATGTGCATTGTGTGCTTCGGGATTCGCCGGTTTTAGAACGGGGAACGAAGAGTGTATGTGAGTTATATGGGCCAGTGGGTGCAGACTCCCTCTCCATACACTTACAGTATATGGAGTAAGGCTGCACCCTCTAGTTGGACACGTCCACTGGCCTACCGCGTGTCTAGACAGGGCGCGGCGTCGGCTCAAGTGCATAGAGCGAGGCTGTGCCCACTGGCCGGGGGTATGTATAACTCATACATAGCCTCCATTCCCAGGTCTGAAACTGGCGAATCCCACCACTCTGGGGGGATTCATAAGTCTGCAGTCACACAAAGTGTGACATAATCGTGAAAAGACAGGTGTCAATAATAAAGCAGTCACTCAGTGTAAATAATGTACATTTATATGCATATCTTGTCCTGTGCAGTTGCATTATGATTCATTTTGTGACTGATCGGGCTTTCAGATTACAATACATCAATAAATGCTTTGCTTTAGCTTAGCGCACTTATGTTCAGTGATAGTGTAGGTCAAGGAAACCTGTACTGTGCGCCGACATAAAAAATACCTACAGAATTACAGTTATGTGACTGGAAAATCATTGTTATTTTAGAGATCATACATCATTGACTTTATTGTTATGTTGTTACCAGGTATGGACCATATTATCCCCGTCTCCAAGCACCAGATGGGGATATATTATTACTAATATTAGCCTGGATGGAGGAAAGCAAAATTTACAAGACAAATATTTCTAATGATACCCATGGCCTTCTGGGGTGAGTGACTTTGTGCTCCGTCACAACTGTTAACAGAAGGGGTGTCTTGAGAACACCGATTCTCTTAACAACATAGCAGACAAGGCTGCCCACGACCAGACAGGCCCTTCTGGCATTTACCAGAATTGCCAGATGGCCAGTCCGGCCCTGGTTGTTACCCTGCTTGGGACAAATTGCACTCTAAGCTCCCAAAGCAAGGCAAGTCACACCTAGAGGACATGGACAACTTTGAGGTCTATATTTTCTTCCTATATGCATATGATTTGTGCAAAAATAATTTTTGCATTGGAATGTCACAAGATGTTGCGCTTTCTATTGCTGGTGGCAGAATGAGTCAACTGAGAATCTGTCAGTGACTTCAATATGACAGAGAGTACAAACTCTCTCTTTTATTAGATGATTTATGATCACACAAAAGTTCAGCTCCCTTTGATGCGACTGAGATTAGCTTTGTAAAAGACAAATAAAGAGATACAAACTTTTCTGTCAAGCCCAGCTCACTGAAGGATTATAAGATAATCTCAGTTTGCAGCAAATAAAAAGCAGGAAAACAAAGTTTTAAAAGCCAAATGGTGCAAAATTTTTTAATGTAAACTGAAAGAAAAAAAGTTTTTTTTGAAAAGCAGGCTTGTACTCTTTAGGCCCCCATTCACATTAGATCAAGGGCGGCTGAACCTGCCGATATCGATGAGTTTGGCTGATGGTACTGATGATCGTGAGAGATGTCGATCAGGCATGTCTGATTTCAGATTCTCGACTGCATGGTTTCCTGGAGACAAGAAGCCAGCTGTCCTGTGTGTACACAAGAAATTACACAAATTCTGGCAATTACAGTGGGTATGGAAAGTGTTCAGACCCCTTTAAATTTTTCACTCTTTGTTTCATTGCAGCCATTTGGTAAATTCAAAAAAAAGCTCTGTTTTTTTCAGTCAAGATGGGGTGCAGAGTGTACATTAATGAGAAAAAAAATTAACTTTTTTGAATTTACCAAATGGATGCAATGAAACAAAGAGTGAAAAATTTAAAGGGGTCTGAATACTTTCCGTACCCACTGTATATTACTTTTATCCTACATTTTAACAAGTTTTCCCTCTGTAGGCTCTATCTCCTAATTTGCAGTGGACTCTGAGCTGGTGGAAGGGATCTAGTTGCTCTGATGTCTCTCATACACAGTACAGCACACATACATGTTGGAGCCAATCCTTTTATAACATGCAGAGAAAAGCAGCAGCAGCTTGGAGGACAATATAAATCAAAACTGAGCTGTGTAGATGTGAAAACAGCTGTGGAGTGAGGTAAGGGACTTGTTAGAAAGCTCAGTATGATCTTTTTGTTTCTCCCTCTGCTTGTTTCCTCACTCCTGTTGGCTACCACCTCTTTATTAAAAAATAATTGGAGGTGTAATCTGTGCTGGCATTCGATCTGGTCTTGAGCAAGATGAAGTAGAGCTGTTTTTTTCTGGGTGGAGTTGTGAAGGCAGTGGGGAGGAGAAGTGGCTCATAAGTGGACAAAGAAGCAGATATCTCTGATAAGTTGTATTACAAAGTCTCTTTTTGGCCTTTATCATTGATTTATGAAATGTTTGTTGAAACTACAGTTCCATTTAACATTTTTATTAAGTTCTATTCCTGGACAATAATTTCAAGCATTTTGAAGTGTATTTCATTTGCATTTTAAACTGTTTATTTTTTTGTGTTGACTATTACTTCAAGCAATATGGGAATGTATGTAAAAGTCTATTTTTTTATTTATTTTTTATTATTAAAGTGCAGCCTGTTTGAGATTTAATGTTATTTTTTTTTTTTACATGTTTCCAACATTTTATTTTTACGCTGCATGAATTCTTCTAGAGAAAGAAAACCATACAATAAAACATTTCTGCCGTACCTACAAGAGCACGGTATAATGTATGATATCTGTCAGCGCAATCACTGAGTAAACAGTAAACAGATATACATCTGGTGATCTGTGAATGTGCCGTATGCTGCATTTGTGAGCTCTCAAGGTCGTACATCCAACATAAGGTCTTTATTATCTTTCGCCCTTCTGATCCTGATTATAAGACTACTAATTATCAGCAAATAATATCTCCAGTGGTGTACAAATTATTTCTGTAATTTTAGCTTTGTAGACCATGAGGGTAATGGACGGTGAAGATCTAGATGTGAATCTTTTTCAGTGAAATACAGAGACACATCTACTCCACACATTATTATAACGTGAAGACATTAAAGGAGTTTTCTGGTGAAAATACGCTATCTCTTATCCTCTGGACTAGTGATGGACGAACCCATGGATGTTAGGGTCTGGCAGGTTTGGACAAACATCTAAAAAAAGTTAAGTTTTGTACTTTTATGTTTAATGTATGTAATTTTTTATAAAATCAAATAATCAATAAAAATGATCTGATTTTAAAAAAAAAGTTCAATTTGGGTATCAGAACAGTACCCGAACCCAAACCTGGACCCAGACAGAATTCTGATGAATGGGGGACTTGAACGTCCATTGTTTGCCACACTGTCATCCGCATGATAGCACGGCAAACACAGGCTCTGATCAACAGTAAGATTATTACCACTGGTCAGCGAGCTGCGGCTCCCACGCTGTCAGATGACAGCATTAGCCAGCAGTTGTGACCAGCAGTAAAAAGTTTATTGATGGACACAGGCATTGGCTGATGAAAGAGTACTACACACGTCAGCCCACGCCTACTGTCGCTGATAACAGCAAGAGCAGGCGCTGCTGATGGAAGTGTTCATCAGCCGGCGCCTGCGCTATAAATAAATATATTTTTAAGAAAATGAATTGGGGTATGTTCTACTTGTGATTACTAGTGCTGGCAAAACTGACAGCTGTGGGCTGCAACCCAGCTGTCAGCTTTATCATGGCTGGTTATCAAGAATAGATGGGTCCACACACCATTTTTAAAAATTATTTTAGTAAATAATAAAAAAAACAGTGTGAGGTCCCTCTCATTTTTACAACTCGCCATGTTAAAGCAGACACCTGGGGGCTGGTTTTCTCAGGCTGGTAAGGGCCCATGGATATTGCCCTCCCATTCTAAAAATAGCAGCCTGCAGTTGCTCCAGAAAAGGTGCATCTGCCAAATGCCAATAATGCTTTGCAGTTATTACATTACATGGTATAGCACAGCCAATCAAAAGGGATTATCATGACCTGTATAAAAGCAAAGGAAGTGAATGCAGCAGCAATTTTGTGGTGAAACTGGATAATGAGAGGACATCATGGCTCACATAGAAAGCATTTGTATTATGATGTAAAGTTTATTATTTCCTCAAGATTTTCGGAGATTGTTCAGAGTTTGGTTGGTCTATTGGAAGTGAAAAAAGCATAATTACAAAGAACCTACTCAGATAACTCAATATTTTTTTGGGGTTCCTTTCAATGATTGCAGGAACAGTAACAGCATGGTTGCTTGCATAGAAGAGGACAATTCATAATGGACTTGGAACAATGTAGGATCTTACAAAAAAATATTTACTAGAGATGAGTGAATTTATTTGTGTCCATTTGTTTAGGAATTTGCTGTACCTGGTGAATTTGAACAATTCACAAATCACTTTTTTGGGGGGAATTACCTAAAATGCTGGCTGTCATTTTACACATTGCAAAATATTGTATCAGCCCAAAAAAAAGAAGGAAAACATGACCTTGGGTATTGCCAGGCAAGCTTTATTATAGCCAGTATAAAATGAGAGGCAGGGAATGCAGCAACCTTTTTGTGCTGATTCTGGATAGTGAGAGAGGACTTCTCAGCTCACAGTTTAACTATAGAGATAGTGAGAAAAGACCATAAACCACTAAATAAATTGTACACATATGCGTGATAGAGTAAGGAGGTGGTGGGGACCTTCCTGTGCCTCCTTTCCCCTAGTAGCTGCTCTCAGGATTACATGCGTCGCCTTATTGTTTATTAATGTGAAATTCAATGTTTATGTACTGTAATGTCATGTATCGGTCAGGTAGTGTGTATAGGTTTAGGAATAGGATAGGATCTTAGATAGTATACGGACAGTAGAGGGATTAGAATAGAGGGGGGTACGTTAGAGATAGAGACTAGAATGGATAGGAGTGTTAGCATAGGGGTTTAGCAGATGGAAGGAGTTACAGGGCAGGGCAGTGCAGAGCCAAGGATATAGGAGAAGGACTGCCTGGTTAAGCAGCAGAGCCCAGGCAGGATTGCCCAGGGCAAGGTGTAAGCAGCAGATGAAGCAGACGGCTGGTCATGGGGATAAAGCCGTTATGGCAGTAAGGGGCCCCAGGCGGAGAATAGTGCAGCTGGGCACCAATTCAACAGGATCATCCTCAGGAAGGATCCTGGATCTACGACCAGGGCGGGAGCCGCTGCGATGGCACTTCCAGCACCTTTCCCAATTAAAACCGTACGAGGGGCTGACAATGAGCTGGCAATGCTGGAAGCCCGAATGGGACATAAATTGTCCAAAGAGACTGCCCAGATGGCAGGGAAAAGGGAGACAGAACTACTAGTAAGGATCGAGGCTGCCAGGATGGCAGGGAGAGATACAGTGGGTACGGAAAGTATTTAGACATCTTTAAATTTTTCACTCTTTGTTTCATTGCAGCCATTTGGTAAATTCAAAAAAGTTCATTTTTTCTCATTATTGTACACTCTGCACCCCATCTTGACTGAAAAAAACAGAAATGTAGAAATTTTTGAAAATTTGTTAAAAAAGGAAAACTGAAATATCACATGGTCATAAGTATTCAGACCCTTTGCTCAGACACTCATATTTAAGTCACATGCTGTCCATTTCCTTGTGATCCTCCTTGAGATGGTTCTATTTCTTCATTGGAGTCCAGCTGTGTTTAATTAAACTGATAGGACTTGATTTGTAAAGGCACACACCTGTCTATATAAGACCTCACAGCTCACAGTGCATGTCAGACCAAATGAGAATCATGAGGTCAAAGGAACTGGCCAATGAGCTCAGAGACAGAATTTTGGTAAGGCACAGATCTGGCCAAGATTACAAAAGAATTTCTGCAGTACGCAAGGTTCCTAAGAGCACAATGGCCTCCATAATCCTGAAATGGAAAAAGTTTGGGACCACCAGAAGTCTTACTAGACCTGGCCATCCAGCCAAGTTGAGCAATCGTGGGAGAAGAGCCTTGGTGAGAGAGGTAAAGAAGAACCCCAAAATCATTGTGGCTGAGCTCCACAGATGTAATAGGCAGATGGGAGAAAGTTGCATAAAGTCAACTACCACAGCAGCCCTCCACCAGTCGAGCCTTTATTGCAGAGTGGACCAACGGAAGCCACTCCTCAGTGACAAATATATGAAAGCCCACATAGAATTTGCTAAAAAACACATCAAGGACTCCCAGCTTATGAGAAATAAAATTCTCTGGTCTGATGAGACAAAGATAGAAATTTTGGTGATAATTCTAAGTGGTATGTGTGGAGAAAACCAGGCACTGCTCATCACCTGCCCAATACAATCCCAACAGTGATACATGGTGGTAGAAGCATCACGCTATGGGGTGTTTTTCAGCTGCAGGGACAGGAAGACTGGTGGCCATTGAAAAAAGCATGAATGCAGCCAGATACAGAGATATCCTGGATGAAAACCTCTTCCAGAGGGCTCTGGACCTCAGACTTGGCCAAAAATTCACCTTCCAACAAGACAATGACCCTAAGCACACAACTAAAATAAAAGAAGAGTGGCTTCAGACCAACTCTGTGACCATTCTTGACTGGCCCAGTCAGAGCCCTGAACTAAACCCAATTGAGCATCTCTGGAGAGACCTGAAAATGGCTGTCCATCAACGTTCATCATCCAATTTGATGGAACTGGAGAGGATCTGCAAGGAAGAATGGCAGAGAATCCCCAAATCCAGATATGAAAAAGTTGCTGCATCATTCCCAAATGGCTCATGGCTGTAGTAGTTCAAAAGGGTGCTTCTACTCAATCCTGAGCAAAGAGTCTGAACATCTAATATTTCAGTTTCTTTTTTAATAAATTTGCAAAAATTTCTACATTTCTGTTTTTTGTTAGTTGATGGGGTGCAACGTGTACATTAATGAAAAAAAAAATGAAATTTTTCACTTCAATGAAATAAAGAGTGAAAAATTTAAAGGGGTCTGAATATTTTCTGTACCCACTGTAGGAAGATGTATTTGTGTGTAACCTGTGCTGCCAGTGTAATGAACGCTCTCTTGATTAGCAAAGTTCAACTGTTGGAAAAGAACTGTGACTCTGCAGTGTTTTGTGGAATTTGTAAACGTGGAGCCGGAGTGACAGAACTGGAAATGTCTCTTACAGTGACTGTAAGTGTTCTGCTGCTTATGCTGCACATGCAGCAAAAAGGACACTGTGTTTCATCTGTGAGGTGCCAGGGTGTGGGAACCACACAGCCCGTTGCCACGACTACCACCCTTGCCACTTTACAACAGCACAGCGGTGAAGGGTGTTAGAAAAAGAGAATGATGTCAACGACATTTCTTCATTGCAATTGGAAACTGTCACAATCCATTTTTGGATTTGTGGCAGCTTTGGTTCCACTCAGTTAGAACTTTTTTCCTTTCAGGCTAGCGGAGGTTATTGTAAGTTTATCTCACTGGCAATCTGGTGTAATTGCAGTGCTGCTGGGTCAGCTCATGTGGGTGGTGACCACTCCCATCATCCTTTAAATGGTCACCTGATGCATCAGCTGACTGTCAGTGATAGACCAATCTTCAGTGACCAAGCCTGAGTAAGAAGCATTCTGGGTGCAGTGGTGCTTCTGCTGGGTTCATTTTCCTGGTGCCTTAATCCTGCTGTGCGGTGCTTTGCAGCAGAGAAAGCTAAGTGCTTATTTCCTCGTCCCTTTCATGTTTGTCACTATCCCCTTTTTGGAAATTTCTGCAGAGGTGAGGCTAGCGCTATTCACCAGCAAATGCACTATCCAGAGCAGTGTTAGGTGACAGTGAGGGATGAGGTATCCTGACGGCGGTGAGGGGAATGACCCGCTTAAGGCATTAGGGGAGAGCAGAGACAGGCTCTGGCTTGAACTCAGGGGTGTCCCTTCCTTCATTTCCCTATTGGTAGGGCCTTCCTCTCCCCTTTTTCATCCCGTTGTTGGTGTGTTGTGCCATCTGCTAACCAACCCCCCTCCCGTGGGGTCGCTTAATATACCGTGACAGAAACTTTGATTAGTGGCAAATCGATTTGCCATGAATCCAATTTCCTGGTAAAATTAGGCAAAGCTGGATTATTTTAATTTAAAAAATCACTTATCTCTAATATGTACAGATGTAGTAGATGTGGCACAGTATGGTGATAGCTTTGTACAACTACACAATTTGCCCTGTTTGCACAGATAATCCTACTGAGATTGGGTGGATCCTACAATAATAGCTGGGATCTCACCTGTGTAAGTCATAGCAGGAGCAACCTGAAAAACACATCATCCCATAGAGGAAAGGGCTCTGTGTTTGGCCACTGGCAGAGATATGGGTTTACACATAGTTGACTTAGTCTTCCTTTCCACCTCCTTTAGGTGTATACAGTCGAAAATGATACACGACACTAACTCCGTCTTCATCATTATAGGCAATGGCCCCATCAGCGCATATATCCAAATCCCATTTTGTAGGGGTTTAGATTTAAGACCCAATGAATGAATGTGGCAAACACTTTATGAACCCAGCCTAAGAAATAGGTAGGATCACTGGGATGAGCTTTTCTAGCTCTCAGACCCTGGTGAGGTTTCTTTCCAAGCCTCCATGCCTTAGCTTGATGTCCATAACAAGTCTTGCTTCACAGACACCATTGTCATTGCAGTGCAAATCATGTTTCTGACTCTCTCACCATTTCTATGATTTTTATAAATCCTTCCAAATGAAAAATCATGGCTTATGGAATGCAACAACGGAAAAGTAAATATTTGTCTTTATGGCCCAAGAGAGTCACTTCTCCATTACTGATAACTGTGCTTTGGCATTTATGGCAGCGAGGTCTAGCTATAATGCATTTAGTCTAGGAGAATAATAAGGTACCCGTAGAATTTCTATTGCTTATTTGTAAATGTAAATGTTTTTTTATAGAATACAAAACAAACTTCACAAATTGAGATTTCGCAGGATATGATTACATTTACCAGTTCTTAATAAAGTCCAATGAGGTTTTGCTGCAAGAATCCCCAGTATTGAAATTATGGATTTGAATCCGCATGTGAAAGACAAAAAATGTATTTAGTCTTCTAATATAGACCTCAAAATACTACTTTAAAGAGATGTCTACAGGATAAGTGATCACTTCTAGATTTGTGCAGGTTCAACCACTGTGACCCCCAACGATCAGCAAAATAGGGCAGCATGTATGCTTGACTGCCACTAAGGAACTTCCGGAGAGCAATAATCTACTTTCTCTGACAGTTCCACACAGAATGAATGGAGCAGCAGTTGAGCATTCACATTGTGTCATGCTTCTGCCAGAAGCAAGATGGCACATGGTGAGATAGAAGGCAAGGGGAGCTCTGCTACTAGGTAAAGATTAAAGGTTGTCACCCTTGACACTGACAACGCTAAGCTCCCTAGCATCCCTAGATGGGTTCTTTCACCCCGTGCGCCAATCACATTCCTATCTCTGTGTTATCCTGAGAACGACCATGACTATTTCATAGGGCAGCAGGAACGCTAGTCCTACACTAAGGCAGGTGTCACACTTGCGTGTGATGCGAGAAACTCCACGAGTCTCTCGCATCAACACCCGGCACTGCCGCTGGCACTTGGACCAGAGCGTGGGGCTACATGTATTTCTGTGCAGCTGCACACTCTGGTCCGAGTGCCAGCAGCAGTGCTGGGCGTTGATGTGAGAGACTCATGCGAGTTTCTCGCATCACACACGCAAGTGTGACACAGGCCTAAAATAAAGACACAAAGGGAAACAGACAAGGATAAAAGAAACAGCAATCACTCAAGGCGTTCCCAGACTACAGAAGGGGGAAGGAAAAGGTGAGGCTAACCAAATAGTAGATAAGATAAAGGAAGACACTTAAGCCCCCATCACATACAGCGATCTTGATAGCGAGATCGCTGCTGAGTCACTAATTTTGTGATGCAACAGCGATCTCCCCAGCGATATCGCTGTGTGTGACATTCAGCGACGATCAGCCCCCCTGCTGGGTATCGCTGATCGTCGCTGAAAGTCCTGGACATTTTTTTGATTGTTGGTCTCCCGCTGGCCAGCACGCATCGCTGCGTGTGGCAGGCAGGAGACCAGCGATCAGCTGGTAACCAAGGTACACATCGGGTTTCCAGGTGCCGCGCAGCACCTGGAAACCCGATGTGTACCTTGGTTACCAGCTCCCTGCACCAGCGGGCTGGTATCCAACGTACACTGCGGGTAACTAAGCCACGACACTCGCAGTGTCGCTGTCCTGATCGCTGCCTGAGCTGCTTGTTTGGCAGCTCAGCAGCGATCATGTAGCGACACACCAGCGATCCTGACAAGTGCATATCGTTGTCGGGATCGCTGGTGTGTCACTAATTGTGACGGGGCCCTTAAACAAACCTCTAAACAAATCTCCAGAGATGACTCCTAAACAACCTCTCTTCACACAGCTCACACCTCCAGCTCCAAAGGATGTCATAGCAAGCTATCACTGGCAACTATTCAAGCTAAGAGGTGAGTATTTAGACCAGAGGGGAGCACTTTAGGAGACAAACAGAGCTGTTTAACCCTTGGAACAAGAGAGCAAGGAAAATCTGCATAGATAACTGGAAGGCAAAGCAGATCCAACCAGTGCAGGTGCACATGTAGCCAGACGCCACAATCTTCTGACCCCTCTCTGTCGTGGTATACCCGTGACACATTGCCACCTCACCATACCAAGGATAAAAATGGCCACTCTGATGTGGGTCCTAAAAGTTTGACACTCACCAATCTACAAGTTGTCATGCAAAAATACCACTTTAAGACTTCATTCAGCATCTTTGCTAAAAATGCCACTTTTTTTAAACTGTTTTCAGGGGATGTTGTTTTGTGCTTTCTTTGTGCAGCCTGATATTACTTTAGGCTATGCATTAAATACAGTTTGAGTCCATTTTATTCTTGTGTTTTGGTTGCATTTTTTAGGGTCAGTGGCCTTTATTTTCAAAATGCAGCATGCCTGAGGTATGGTGTTTCTCTCTGATATTCTTCCCACAGATTTCTTAATAGGATTTGATAAAAAGCCAGTAAAAAACACAAGTACAAAGTGACACTAACAACAATCAAACTGAAACACCCTGAAAAACACATGATACATATCAAGAAAATGCTGTTTCATTTTTTTGTATGCATCTTAATATACAAGAAATATGCTCTGTGGGAAGAAGCGCTGAAAAGGATTCGCCAAATTTTGTCATTCCTCACACTACAGTATTATACCTCTATAAACTGTGCACTTATAGTTTTAAGATACTGTCACTGTGATGTATGGAGACTGTTGAGGCATAAAATGCTGGAGAGCTTTAACCTGAGTCCTTGGAAAAATGGACAAAGTATATGTAACATAGATGTGCATCTCTCACCTGCTTCTAGATAAGATTATGCAACATTACAAATATATGTATATACAAAAACATATATAAATAAATATTTCTTTTAATGGCCTTTGGCTCGATCTCGAGCAATGGTGACTTGATGGAGGAATGATTTATAGGAAGATCGATCTTGTGCAAATCTAGATAGGTCCACCATGGTCTTATCTTGATAATACGCTCATTTACAGAAGGACTTTTTATCCTGCTAATTGTATACAAAATAGACTTCATACTTAGTAATAAATATACAAATTTTAGGCTGCAATATACCAATGCCTAACAACACACCACACCAATAGTCACACAATATTTGCATAGTTTTTGTGCACCATTATTTTTTCTGAATTTAGGCTTCATTTATGAACTTACAGCTTATGAAAACAATAGAAAACTTTTCCATCAGTTCTATTCTTTAACATTTTTTATTTTCACCCCATCTGTCCTTTATTTGCTCCTGAACTGGTATTCTTTACGAACTGAGATCGGTTGGACTAGTGTCACATTTTTAAATATTTTTTCACTTTCCTATATTGATGCCTGTCAGGTATATTAGACATATGCACCGATGCTATACTCTATATTAACCCCTTCATTCCCAAGGGTGGTTTGCACGTTAATGACGGGGCCAATTTTTACA
>VIAB01010330.1:0-12159 GCA_009801035.1 Oophaga pumilio | reverse complement strand
TTTCATGGACGGAATAGTACGTCTAATGTCAGAGAGGGGTTAATTATAATTCTGTTTTTCTATTTTGCTTATTGCATATTATTTATTGTGCCAGAATCATTTCCACTGTAACAGTGGGTGCTATGTATCTGGCATTGTGTTATATGAACTGATATTAATATTAAGCTTGGCCCGTGTGACATTTTCGCACATTGGTCGTCGGGGGCGCAGGCAATTTCAGAAAAAGCAATCTGGTCAAATGTAAATGTGTTTCATGAGATGATGAACACAGACTGGTATTTATATATGTAGATTGGAAATACAATAAATTGGTTTGATAAGTAGAGGCCAAAAATGTCTTCCGGTTGAGGTGCCACCTGCAGGTCATTGTTTCTTTCTGCAGGTTTATGAAAATTAATGTTTAAACTGTATTTAGTAATAAAATCGTGAATGTTTGGTTTGTTTGGCTCTTTTTTTGCTGAAGGGGGCATGTTTACCTTTCAAATGATGTATCATTTATGTGTGTGGGGCGAAGTAATCACCGAAAAAGCAGTGCATGTTTACAAATGTGTTTGCATATGTGACTCACCTGCAGTGAAGTGTGCAATCCTCCAATTTGGCTGAAATAGGTTGAGCAAGCAGTTCGGCAAGTTAGAAAGCCCCCAAGGCAAATGTTTGGATTTGTTTGTGATGTCTGTAAGCAGCTTTGTGGTAGTTTGCTTTGGGGTAGTGTGATACCACCTGCAGGTCATTTTTCCTTACTGCAGGTTTATGAAAATTAATGTTTAAACTGTATTTTGTGATCAAATCATGGATGTGTGGTTTGTTTGGCTATTTTCTTGCTGAAGGGGGCAAGTTTACCTTTCAAATGGTGTATCATTTGTGTGTGTGGGGGCAGTATGAGCAGAGATACAAAGTATCACCAAAAAACAGTGTTTAGAAATAATAGAATAGATAGCACCATTGATTCCATGTAAGGGATACATGTAAGGGATATTCTTCTCACAATAGTTCCATATCAAACCTTTTATCATATATTTGCCTGTTTTTAGGCTACTATATCTCAATAACAGGATTGTTTCTCTTAATATGTTTATGTGCAATAACTACTCACTCTTATTTATGAATTTGTTAGAGTAATCGGCTAATATCTAGCTATGATTAATTGAGGTTCCGGTTACAGATAGGTGAGGTGAACCTATGTCTTATATGGTGTTATGTGCCTTTTTAAATGTTTTTAACTACCTCTTTGGCTTGTTGTTATGCAAATAAAGAATATTTTAAGGTGATCCCTATTGTGTACATTCCTTCTTTTTTCTTGATTTTTATATTTTAACGCATTACAGATTGTAAGAAGAATGAGCTGTTGGCTACCCCGGTCAGAATTGTAACAAGCAACTCCTCTTCTTGAAATGCTGAAGTCTCCTTAGTCTTCATGCTTTATTTCCTATAGAAAGATCTTGACTTACAGCAGGGCCTCTTGGGTTGAGCCCATGGAGTAGCTGCTTGGTCAAAAGAGCAATCTTGAGGCAAGAGTTGTGCAGTAAAAACAGCAACAAAATTAGGAGATATTGCAAAGTCGGAAGAGTAGCTGGGATCAGGTACTAGGTGCTCAGTCAAAGTGGAGTAAATTTTAGAGGAAATCAGAAAGTGAGATGAAGTCAAGGGTCATAAACCACTGTCAC
This sequence comes from Oophaga pumilio, assembly GCA_009801035.1. Lineage (NCBI taxonomy): Eukaryota > Metazoa > Chordata > Amphibia > Anura > Dendrobatidae > Oophaga > Oophaga pumilio. The sequence continues at coordinate 10,495 of VIAB01010330.1, read as the reverse complement.
GATCAGGATACATTAGCAAGAATTGTGTTTCAAGAGTGAAGGGATAAGCCAAATATAATAACAGGGTCTTGCCCTACTGGACACAGAAGGAGATAATAATATCTGCTGACCAGCTTAAAAATTGGTTGGCAAGCAGAACCACATATAACCTAGCACCACAACACCTATCAACACCTGCATACTTAGCTGGATGACCTGGACAAAGGAGATGAAAAGGTCAGCAACATATGGGTTCTACTTTCCGGGGTAGTGCTTGTGCTGCCCAGTGGTCCCAGCATCACTGCCCATAAAATAAGTGCAGATGTACATGATGAAAGAGATAGATGTTGCAGCAGCAAGGTCAGGAAAGTTTGTTACATCAATGTACCAAGCACATACTAAAAAAAAGCTAGAGGAAACTCATCCAGTCAGTTTCTTAGTTTCCAGTGAAGACATGGATAAAGAATCAAAAACTTCTGTTGATTGATGAAAGGGATTTTACAGAACATAGATGACCAATGACAACAAGATATTTAAAATAACTGCGTTGTTTCGAGAAGACACTTTTATGTAGTTTATAATTAATTTCTCCAGTGACAGCAATGCAGAAATATTGAACACCTACTTCCAGGTTTCCCAATTAATTACAGATGATCACTGGGGAGTCCTAACAGGGGATCATTGGGAAAGGTCCCTTCTAACCAATCACTGTGTTATCTGAGCAATGCAGGACAGGAAAGGTCCTTCAAGCAGACACTCTTTGGAACTCATTTCAACTTTGGTCAAGAAAATAACTTTCTAAAGAGAGAACCCCCATTAATTAACTTAAATTCCTTAATTGGAATCCCCATTAATCTTCAGCAGGTGGTTTAGAAACAGGAGAATAGTCACACTTATTTTTATCCCTGTTAGAATGGGGCAGCAGGTCAGATTCTCAATTGCTCTTCCATTCATTTTCTATGGAACTGCTGGAAGAAGCCAAGAGCAACACTTGGCCGCCCTATCAGGAATATATGGGGCGGCTGAGTATGTGCACTACTCAGTGTCCTGCTTTGCCCATCAACCCAATGGATGACCCTCACTGATCAACAAGTTTTCACATATCCTGCTCATAGGCGACAACTTATTTTCTTTGGTCAACCCTTTAAGTACTGTAATTAATTCCCACTTTTGGACACAGCTTATGTATGCTTTGGCCCAGTATATGCCCAAATTTACAGGAATTACTTTTTAAAATTGGGCACATTGTCAGCAAATGTGGGACAGTTGACAACCATTATCTAGCCAGTCATCGATGGAGACTTTAAGGGTCCGCAGACATTACGAACTTAGTCGAGGGGTTCAATAGGGGCCTGGATGTCTTCCTGGAGGGTAACAGTATTGATTCTTACAGTTATTAGGTTCTTTTGAAGGTCATAGATCTGGGGATTTATTCTGACGGAATATAGGCTGAATTGGATGGACAAATGTCTTTTTTCGGCCTTGCCAAATATTTTACTATGTTACTCTCCGATACATAAACCTTAACACCTTTGATGTGCCAGGACAACCAGTGGAACATGACCAATTATTGTCCATCAGATGTATACAGAAAATGACAGAAAAAAAATCCATAGTTTGTTGTGGCCAGAGAAATCTGTATTTAATTGTCATAGTCCATGTAAGTTTACTAATATGTAAACCCATAGAAAATTAAGTGCCATACCACTGACTTCAAGGTGACTTGTTTAAATGCCTTTATGTTCTAGCCTTTTATCATTAAAAGCAGATAAAATGAGTATCAATTATAAATGGGTAATTAGAAAGCGTAATAGTCTTCTAATGACATCTGTAAAATAGATTTTATGTAATCCATGGACTGAAATTTGAAGGGTGGACATTTCTCTATCTCACAACGATATTACTGCAACCTCCTAATGATGGGCATACAGATTCTGTCTTACAATTTAATTTAATTCCATCCTTCATAATGTGGGGGATTAATTCGTACAACCTATCATAAAGGTTATTCCAACATGTGAAATTTGTTGCCAAAATAAATGATGAAATCTGTCAATGTTATTTGAAAAATTGTATGAATTCATGCTCTCAGGTAGGCATTAGGTAGTGTTCACACAGGCACTGGATTTTTGTGTCAAAACAATGTAATGTTAATTTCCACAGGTTGCACAGCACCAAAACAAAATCATAAACATAAATCCCCAGCCTTGTCCAGGCACTAACTAAACAGTACAGACACTGGCTTTTCATACATGACTAAGCCAGTCCCAATTTGAGCAAGCAAAACAGCAATCATCCATAGCAACCTGTGATACTTGTAGTTTGGTGCACATGGCCTATGCAATCTCTTCTCAGAGAGATTCTTTCCTGTCTCTCTCTTCAGCGCCAACACAAATCCAGTTTGCTCAGCATCCCCAGCAGACTGACTAAGGCCTCTTTCACACATCCGGTGTGCGCCTGACAGCGCCCCCGGCATTTAGCCACAGCGCCGCATCAGAAAACCATGCGTTTTTTTGCTGGATGGTTTCTGATGCCCGGAGACATCAGGGGAATCCGGCAAAAAAAAAAAACCGTTACATGCTGCGTTTTGTCCGGCCGCCGGAATGTACATTTCCGCCGCATCCGGACAAAATCGCATACGACGCATTGACATGCGGCACCATCCGGCGCTAATGCAAGTCAATGCAAAAAAAAACGCAAGTGGCGCATCAGGTTTTCTGATGCGGCGCTGCGGCTAAATGCCGGGGGCGCCGTCAGGCGCACACCGGATGTGTGAAAGAGGCCTTAGACTAACACACCTTTCCTGGTTATATACAGAGCTTAGCTAGGTGTACCTAATCAGACTGTTTAGAGCTAGAATTTAACTTTAGCCTACCTGGAATTGCTACATATCCCCCCTTCTGCCCAAAGCCAAGGGCTGAGCACAATCTGCCAACTGACAGTGCTAACAGGGGTTCGCTCTACCCAAACTGATTGGTTCACAGCTCCTGGGGAGACTATTCTGGGCTCTGCTATCTACAGATTACACTTAGAGCTCTGCTACGTACAGACAACATCCAATGCTCTGCCGCCTGCACATCATGCACACAGACTCTCTGCTACACATGCACTGATGCTAGTATAAGCTCAGTATACTACATCCTCCTCTCTATCCATTACAGTGAGAGGAAATACACCCTTCTCATCATGTGTACATCACCACACATCATGTGACAAGACAATTGGATGACTTTACTATACTCAAATCAATCCCTCGTCACTTTAAACTGGTCTACAGTACAATTCTGACTCTAAAGGACTACATTTGAAAGGAATTGACAGTTTCCATTTGACCTCGAGGGGGAAATTGGAAATGCCTTCTTGCACAAAAGGAAATAAAATTGATTTATAAACTTAACACCATCTCTCCATCTGGGATATATGACCACAACAGCTTCGTACCATTTGTGATATAATCGTTTGGTATGTCTTTTTCTTTTCATAGGTCCTGTGAGGGACAAGGGAGAATCCATTTTTGATTTTAAATTCATGACTTCTCCTTCCCCTCCTGAAATGTGCCCCCACCCTTGCATTCCCCAAGGCCATAAAAAGCCATGCAGTGTTTATCTTTAATTAAAAACCAAGAACAAATCCTTTGAAGCTCATAACACCAAGGTGTGAAAACTTCTGCAGCTGCACGGGTATTCATCGTCGTACAACAAATCACAGTAGACTCTGAGGTATTGAATCTGGAAAATGACCTATAATAACAGAATGCAATATATCTGAGCCTGGCCGAGCACATCATCCGAATCGGCGTTCCTTCCCCCCTACGCCCGTGCCCGGCAGCCAATTATAGCACTCTGTGCTATGGAGTTATAAAGCTTAGCCATCAGAAATTACATACGGTAGGCAAATTTGGACTTTATGCGCAGATAAAATCCAGCCAAATCTAGTGGCACTGCTGCCATTCCATTCAGAGCTTCGGACGGAAAGTTGTGGGCCATTCACGGTTCTGGACTGGAAATCATACTCTCATAGTTGGGAGGAGAGAGGCTGCACAAGCCAAGGGGTGGGTGCAGAGTGTGGGATGAGCAGCCAAGGAGATAAGTATCAGCTCCTCACTTGGAGCTCAGTTTTCAGTTTTCTTCTGGCCGGTAGACCCGTTATCAGACAGAGCCAGGATAGCCTGTAACTAAGATTTGAACCTGTGATCCATCAGCGCTTCCCTGTGGTCACATTCTACATAACATGGTAATTGCAACCAATCTTAACCCTATCCTTTTTGCTACACTCCTGACTGCAAACCTGTATATTATTCTGTAAATATATGCTTGTATATTTCTAGTGTGCCTTTTAGGCAAAAAAATATAAAATTATTCTTGGGCTGCTCTTTTACCTCGATTCACGAATGCCTACGTCCGCACGCTTGGTTGGTTATAGGATACGCTACCCAGGTGGGTTCCTGACCCGATATAAGCCTGTTGTCTGACGGGGCTTATTGCAAACGAGGAACTAGTGGCAGAATACTGTATTGTTTTAGTGAGGAACTCTGGCAGTGATGGCCGGGAAGTTTATATATATATCCCCAGCCTGGACTGGTGATATATATCCTCCCTCACTGGGAGCGCCTCACTAACTCATACCTATAAGGGAAGCCTTTCCGGTGACTATTTGCCCTTGGTGCAGTTCCCGGACTGACCAGAGGCAAGTGGTGGTGCCAGAGAGCTGACCGCCGGCTAGGTCCTTCTCTCCCCTCCCTCGAAGGTGAGCAAAGTCGACATCCCCCTTCCCCTGTGAGATCCCTCACAGGTCCCATCAATATATTTACATAAATATATATTTATGCATTACTTATTGATATCACAACTTCATATATTTGTACATTTTAATATTATTACTTAGCTCCATTTTTGGTGGTCAAGATGATCTTTAATATTCGTCAATGGAGCCGAATTGTTTTTAGTGGCTGATTTAATTATTATTTTTTAGTTGTACTTTTATTGTGATTTTTAATTGTCTTTTTCTTTCTTTATTTAGGTGTCTCCTTGTTCAAACAACGATCTATCTCTGCCATTCGATTTTCCTTCTGGATGCTATTTTGCTCCTTTATTGCACTTTTGGCACTTTTTGCATATGATCTTAGCGTATTTAAGCATATGGTAAGTATATACAGTTAGGTCCATAAATATTTGGACAGAGACAACATTTATCTAATTTTGGTTCTAGACATTACCACAATGAATTTGAAACAAAACAAATCAGATGCAGTTGAAGTTCAGACTTTCAGCTTTCATTTGAGGGTATCCACATTAAAATTGGATGAAGGGTTTAGGAGTTTCAGCTCCTTAACATGTGCCACCCTGTTTTTAATGGGACCAAAAGTAATTGGACAAATGACTCCAAGGCTATTTCATGGACAGGTGTGGGCAATCCCTTTGTTATGTCATTCCCAATTAAGCAGATGAAAGGGCCGGAGTTGATTTGAGGTGTGGTGTTTGCATTTGGAAGGTTTTGCTATGAAGGAAACATGCTGTCACAGGAGCTCTCCATGCAGGTGAAACAAGCCATCCTTAAGCTGCAAGAACAGAAAAAAACCCATCCAAGAAATTGCTACAACATTAGAAGTGGCAAAATCTACAATTTGGTACATCCTGAGAAAGAAAGAAAGCACTGGTGAACTCATCAATCCAAAAAGACCTGGGAGCCCACGGAAGACAACAGTGGTGGATGATCGCCGCATACTTTCTTTGGTGAAGAAGAACCCGTTCACAACATCAACTGAAGTCCAGAACACTCTCAGTGAAGTAGGTGTATCTGTCTCTAAGTCAACAGTAAAGAGAAGACTCCATGAAAGTAAATACAAAGGGTTCACATCTAGATGCAAACCATTCATCAATTCCAAAAATAGACAGGCCAGAGTTAAATTTGCTGAAAAACACCTCCAGAAGTCAGCTCAGTTCTGGAAAAGTATTCTATGGACAGATGAGACAAAGATCAACCTGTACCAGAATGATGGGAAGCCAAAAGTTTGGAGAAGAAAGGGAACGGCACATGATCCAAGGCACACCACATCCTCTGTAAAACATGATGGAGGCAACGTGATGGCATGGGCATGCATGGCTTTCAATGGCACTGGGTCACTTGTGTTTATTGATGTCATAACAGCAGACAAGAGTAGCCGGATGAATTCTGAAGTGTACCGGGATATACTTTCAGCCCAGATTCAGCCAAATGCTGCAAACTTGATTGGACGGCGTTTCATAGTACAGATGGAAAATGACCCCAAGCATACAGCCAAAGCTACACAGGAGTTCATGAGTGCAAAAAAGTGGAACATTCTTCAATGGCCAAGTCAATCACCAGATCTTAACCCAATTGAGCATGCATTTCACTTGCTCAAATCCAGACTTAAGAGGGAAAGACCCACAAACAAGCAAGACCTGAAGGCTGCGGCTGTAAAGGCCTGGCAAAGCATTAAGAAGGAGGAAACCCAGCATTTGGTGATGTCCATGGGTTCCAGACTTAAGGCAGTGATTGCCTCCAAAGGATTCGCCACAAAATTTTGAAAATAAAAATATTTTGTTTGGGTTATGTTTATTTGTCCAATTACTTTTGACCTCCTAAAATGTGGAGTGTTTGTAAAGAAATGTGTACAATTCCTACATTTTCTAACACATATTTTTGTTCAACCCTTCAAATTAAACGTTACAATCTGCACTTGAATTCTGTTGTAGAGGTTTCATTTCAAATCCAATGTGGTGGCATGCATAGCCCAACTCGCGAAAATTGTGTCACTGTCCAAATATTTCTGGCCCTGACTGTATGTATGTATACTCAAATCTATATACCTATATTTCAATATATATGTGAATTTGTACATACCTATATATTATAAACTGCCCATTAATATATTTGTCATATTTACTGGTTTGATGTTCTATTCTCACACTGGGACATGTTATTCTTATTTTATCTCTAACAAATATCACTTTCACATATGGTTTTGTGGCACCCCAGGAATTTGGTTGCCACAGTGACCTTGCCTTCCTCCAGGGGAGGGTGATGTCATGCCTGAAAGCACAGAAGGATCCCTTAAGAGGTAACACAGCATGCAACATTTTTTCCTACTCCAGACCAGAAGGGGGAGCTCTAACCTGATTTCAGGAGAGCTCCTCTAGAATATTCTGGTTGGAGGAGGAGTTAGTAATCTAGCTGGGGGGACGAGAGAGGACAGACGTGTGGAGACAAGCTGGGGGATATACAGGATCTATAGAGGGCTCACCCACAGGTCTGAGCATCAGAAACCGGACCCCTGGAGTCCAAGGCTGAGAGGGTGAAGTAAAGTCCCAGCAGCAGAATCTGGAGGGCAGAGGATGGCGGGTTCTCTGTCCCAATTAAGACTCTTTTTCAAAGCAGCAGCACATGTGAGCCGCATACTCCATAAGTGAGTGATTCCTGAAACAGGTTACAGCTGCCTGTTATGAGAGTGAAGTTCTACTTAAACAAGAGAGAGACAGAGGAACTTGGATGGAGCTTATAGCAGCCAATGCCTCAAAGATCAGCGCTATGAAGGAGACCTCACATCACACCTGTAGTAAGGGGATCCTAAACTGCTTTCAGGCTGACCTACTCCCGTACGACTTGTATTCACTGCCCTGGATACTTTGCCTGCAAAACTGTAAGTAAAGCTTTGGAAACTGCAACTCACTGACTGTTTCTCAGTTTCTTCCTGCGTCTCCTACTACACTCAGCTGCATCTCTCAGTACCATTACTTTAATACTACAACATCTATCTGCCCTGAGATCACAAGCTTTACCTGTGGAAAGCTATTTCACCTCTGCTGCATCACACCATCGGTCTCAGTGGATCTGCACAGCAGCGCTGGTCATCTCTGACCAGATACCACAGGTGGCATCACGAATACCTTACTACAAACTCTAACATCCCCTGTAAATATTCCCCTTTTATTGGATGCCCAGGGCCACGGATCGGGTCACTGCCGCTGTGACACATCCCTTCAATACACCGGCCTGGTACCGAGTATCCCTTCCCTTGCGTGCGATTCAGTTTCACTGTTTAATTTCTTTTTTTCAGATCACGATCTTGTTTCTTGTTGGCTATGACACATTATTTTAGCTTCTTCTTACTAATACCATGATAGGGACCCTTTGGTAACGTCATCAGACCATGTGACCGAGTTTGGTCTCGTGACTGGACATATCTATTCATATCACTAAGCGCCGACCTTTTGCAGTGATTGCTGGGCACCTATTTGAAGCGGGACCTACTTTTTATGACATAAGTGAGAGGTTTACTATTAAATATAATCGCCAGATTTCTCATTTATGCCTTAAGATACATGTATAAATTAACCAAGTTTTATCTATATATAATCGTGATTGTTATGTCATATATTGTTGTCCAAAGGTTACATCTAGGATATAATTAAACAGCTGACATCTTGTTTGCCTTAATATATCTTTCCTGCCTCTGTATGTTTTTTATGATTTACTGTTTACCATATAGCTTGCCTTAAACAATTTGTCCGGGTTTTCCCACCAATTTGCCTGATCTGTGATTTTTTTTCACCTTTTTACTACTATTTTTGACTTTCATGGCTTGGTTTTATAATGTGTCTCAATAAAATTTAGTTTTATACCTTCGATTGGTTTGTTATAAAGTATTTTTTCCTTGTTTTCTCTTTGATCTATTAGTGATGAAAACAGGTCTGACTGTAAATAGGCTAACAATCAACTGATTGGTGGTTGTTCAGTAACCGACATTATCCCGTATAAAAAGACCCTAAGGCTTGAATTATATAGGGCCATTTGGATCTGTTTTTTGGGGATCAGATCTACAATACCTCTTCTTTGCACCTGCTCCTCCTCAAGCAATCATCTTGTTTTACCCCTGAACTTTTTGTCCCTCCACCCCAGTTTACTCATATCCCTGGCCTATGTCCATACTGATTCCCATTTCTAATTTTCAGTTCTGGCTTGAGTCTTGGCACCTGTACCCTCCAATTAGAATTAGAATACATTAGGCAAAAAGGTAAAATGACTCCACATATGGTGGATGCATTTTAAAATAGCATGTGAATTGACATAATTGACAGAACGATTGCAGTATTACCTGCAAATCCATGCCAATTAGGCTTCTTTTACACTTACCGGGTTTTTTTGCGTCCCATTATTGCGGGCTGTATCGCGGCAATTTTCACGGTCTGCCGCAATATCGAACCGCAAAAAACTTGCGGATCGCCGTTTTTCGGGTTTCCAATACTAAGGACAAAGTATTGGAAAAAAAACATTGTTCCGCAAAACTAGAAGTCATGGTGCACCGCAAAAACAAACTTCCATTGTTTTTGTGGCCCTATTGATTTTCGAGTAGGCTCGATCTTTTTTCATGGCAGTAAATACGGCCCTCACGGCCATACGGCGCACGGCGCTCTGTGCAATAGAAATCTATTGGGCCCGCAAAAACGGAACACAAAAAACCCGGCAAGTGTAAAAGAAGCCTTAACAATTTATTTGAAATCCACCATGGGTCGGCTGGATTTCGTCATCATGTGACAGTCGGAAAGTGAGAATAAAGGATCTCATTCTAAGAATTAATGGTAGAGTAGATGTCACAACGTAAATTGGGCAAAGATGATAGTGTTGTGGCCATTAAATAGGCAACTTTTGCTATTCGTATAACGCACACGGATTGGGTAATATAAAAGAAAATCCGTCAGAGCAATACAAGAGTTAAATGGCGGCATCGCGCTCAGTAACACTCTTTTAATCTCTTAACTGATGGATACGTCTTTTCTTTCTTGTGTTGAAAGACAATTTAATAATACATATTAAGGCAGCGCACCAGCAGTTTAGATAAGATTGATGTATATCTCTCTTATAACCACTGCCCTGCCACGCACACATATTGCGGCTGAATGCAAATCCTACAGGATCAGAATAAGAAAAAACTGAATTTATAGAGTCTGAGGAAGGTGTAGGCAGACAGAGATAAATATTACAGTAGCCCATGGGGTCATATTACCTTTCTGCATTAGAAAAGGGAAATTGTGTTTTTATATTAGAAAATCTCATTAAATCAGTCACATTTATTAAAATGAATAGATTAGTTAACTGCACACAAAACTATTTACTCACTTTCCAAATTGCCACATTTACAATCTTATGAATATGTTGGTATTCCTACCCCATGTATAAGCCCTACCCTCAATTCAACCCTCTCAAGCTGAATGTCGTGATACTTTTGAATGGGATTTAGTCAAACCTCAAGTAGAGATGAGAGAATCGATTCATGACAAATTAAAATCGCTTTGAATAATTTTAAAAAAATCAGATTTTTTTGGAATTCGGTACAGGTAAAACCAGTAAAACACTGGACTTTAAAGGGTGGGAATGAGGTGATGGGTGCACCTTGTTGAGGTGGGATGGCTTTAATGCTTTTTGATCAAAATAACGTTGACTAAGTACCCGGTTATTTATATTGTAAGACGGCGGTGTTCACACCGTGCAGTAACTG
>VIAB01010329.1:18383-44905 GCA_009801035.1 Oophaga pumilio | reverse complement strand
CTCTGCTGCATCAATCTCAGCTCTGCTGCCTCAGACAATCTCAGCTCTGCTGCATGTGAAAAGAAAAACAACCACATCAACACAATTCAGCTTTGCACTGTATGTTACAATGTCTTGTGTATGGCTGCAGGGTTGTGGGCTGTAGCCGCCTCTGACAATCACAGGGGACAGTGGAGCCAGTGTGTGCAGCCCTACAATTGCTGGGAGCAGCGGGATGATTAGAATGCAGTGCAAGTACCAGAGGAAAGAAAGCTGCAGAAGGGTTAAAGAGTCAGAGGAGCCTCCATGCTTCACAATCAGTCACTTTTCTGGGCTGAGGCCACACAGAAAGGATATCATTACTAGTTGTCACCCTCCGATCTGTAGGAAACATACATTGCAGAGTGACTTTCCATTTTATTTCTTCACTCTCTGCTTGCTGTCATTTTTCCACTCAGAGGTACAAAACCTACTTTATACACCAGACATAAAAGGACCCTGTGCATGAACAATACATGGGCCCTTTGCAGTCCAATAGGTCATCATAATGCAGAATTACACCTGCTTTGGAGGTGGATGTGGCCCCCTTACCTCTGGGGACCCCCTGCACAGGTTGCTCCAATGCTATGTCCATCCCTGGCATTTACATTCAATACTCATTGTAATCCTTTGAGATGAACAACAGAACTCTACTTGTTTATTTACATTTTGCAACAATGTATCAATGTTTTAGTGAAGAAGAGAATCAGTCCAGGGGGACTGGATACAACTGTAATCAAATAGTAGAAGTATTAGGTCTTTAGGTTTAGATTGGCCGGCAACTGTTTCAATTTATTGATTGATAGTAAGCAGAGGAACTAAAAATGGTAAGAAGAAAACTGGAATATAAAATAGAAAGTTGCTGAAATGCTCAAATGCAACAATGAGAATAGTAAGGAAGGAGCTGGAAGGTCAAGTATGCGAGTTTAATGGTTTTCCACTCTTGCGGTTTATCTTTAATGAAGGTAATAAAGTTTTTTTTTTCCAAAATTACAAGTTATTCCTTATTCATAGGATAGGGGATAACTTGCTGATCCCGGAGAGTTTGACCTCTGGAACCTCCAGCACTTGTGAGAATGGGGCTCAGGAACCCCAAGAATGAATGGGTTGGAGGTGCACATGCTCTTTTCATTTTCTATGGGACTGATGGATAAAGCAGAGCGCCGTACACGACTTTCTCCGGCAATCCTATAGACAATGAATAGAGCAGAACGCACCTTGACCCCATGCAGGACGAGGCTGCAGAGCACTATTCTAGGGATTCCAGTACTCCAATCTCAGGATTTCTGTGGATACTGGTGAAGGGACAGCCAGTGATCAGCAAAATAACTTTCCTATTAATCTTATTAACCCTAGCTAGAATAGCCTCACCATTTATTTATTTATTTATCTATCAAACAGCGCCACCATTTTGCACAGGCCGTTTGTGGTACTGCACCTCAGCTCCATTCACTTGAATAGAGAAAATGGCCATTTTTTTTTTCCAATGCTCTACATCGCCTTTGATGAGCCAGTGTCTAGGGCATCCTACTAGCTTCTCTCTTTTTTTGCCCCATCGTACTGCGCCAAATCTCCAGACGTTGCCCTCCTGCAGGACTGAAGTCGCGTTGAATAATGAGCCTTCTGCGCGGCAGCCTTGAAATGAAACATCAAAAAAAATGTTCCATCACCTTGAAACCCATTTGAATGCTCCTTTGTCAGTCAATCGCTCCAGATTATACGTCTGAGATGCTTTCCAGAGTTATGTGTCCGCACTTGAAAGCGTTGCTGTGCTCAGACGTGATGAGCGCAGAATGCAGAATATCCCGGCCGTAATAACCCTGAAAGTACCAGCGCCGAGAGTCTGTTAGTCGCATCGCTCTCTGAAAGTGCCTGTTCCTGAGCTGTAATTTTATAAACTTGAATGTACAGTCATCCAGACGTGCCTGGATGGGTTTATGGATAGATATAGCGGCTGAGACAAGGAGTAAAGGTGACCGGGGACTGAATCTGTGCTGGATTCAGGTTTATAATGGAACTCTAGGCAATGTCACCTTCTCCTAGGGTAAGAAGCGGCATCATGGAGACCCTTAACCTTTCATCATTGATAGATCTTCAAAATGTGACAGTGGACGGACAACTGATTAAAAAAAGAGCTCCTATTTTCGACAACCAGAACAGATCCTGGTGCTTCTATATCCTCCCATCGATTCTCCATGAGCCATTTGTAACTTCCCTGGAGAAAAGAGTCCATCTCCAACAGCACAGAAAGCCGACTTTAACTGGTCCTCCAGGAGCCCTATAATAACCCCATGGACCTCATGATCTTATTAATAATGTACTAAGGGTTGGTCCCTGCTTTGTGGAAAACTGACATTGCAGAAAAATCACTTTGGGATGGTACGACCCTTCAAAAGGGATCTGTCAGCTCCCTTAACACACCTTTTTTTTACTTTAGGCTTGTATTCATCATGAAAACTATAATTCTGGGGCATCTTTACGATGTAGCGTGCCGCTCCTCTCTTACTCCTCCTGGAAACTTATTAATAAATTGACAAGTGGGTGTTATTATTTCCCTTGTTGAAAGGGCATGGCTCAACACAGTCTGGCAATGGGATTGGACACGGGCACTGTTTTTGGATACGTCCCTATCTGGCAACACCCATTTGTCACTTTATTGATAAAGTGTGGAGTGCTCAGAACAATCCATGCAAATCAGCTCTCCTGGAAGAGAAAATGCCATGTATGGGAGGATTGGAAGTAGCCACCCGGGAGGTCATTAATAAAGGAGTTTTGCATATGATAAGATATTAGCCCCAAAGCAGACTTTTTGCCGAAAAGGAAAAAAACCTCCATCTGTAGACCGCTGTTTCAGGGTTTCTGCACTTCATCAGTGCAGAGTAGAGTACTGGATGGCTGGACGTGGGAAACCTTTCACTGAGGACTAGGGGAAGAACCTGGTTTGGCTCAAAGTTAGCTAGAAATGTATTCCATAAATAGCAAGTTATCCCCTATCCGGAGCGGAGGTGCGCATGGTCGACCTCGACCATTTTCATTGTCTATTGGACTGGTGCAAACAGTTGAGCAATGTACCTGACTTGCAATTAAATTATCCTCGGTCCCCAGGATATGGAAAAACTTTCTATTTTGGAAATAAACCTTTAGTCTATATTGATTTATATAGGACTACCTCCAGTAGGTGGCACTAGATAGCCAACTTTCTGTCTCTTGGAGGACAGCCAATTTGCATAGTCTTTTCCCAGGGAGCATTGCTTAGCCTCGAAGTCTCCGTAAGTCAGGTAGAGGTCTCCAAAAATGGAAAGCAGGAACCTATAATGGCCGTCATTTATTGTCGCCCACCAGCATATGGGTCGGCAGGAAGCAAAGTGGCATCCCTCCTGGGCTCCGTAACGTCGGCCATCATTAGGAATAGTAATTACATTTTTCATCGTTATTAATTTTGGCTGCAGAGAGCTGAGCTTGCAGGTATTAATGTTTCTTTAGGACTCGAGTCCTTGATACTTTGTTTTTAGGAAGCTCTAGAGACCCGAGCTGTCACCACGCAGTTTCAGTAAGGCGGGCGGTGATTGACAGCGTTGCTTCCCAGCAGTCCGGCAGACATCCGAGGTCTTTCAATTACATAAGCTGTCGAGGCTAAGGGTGGTTTTTTTTTCTTATTTTTCAGCCTGTACGCAGAATTCAGGGAACGTGTCAGACATGTTGAAGGCCCCTGTAGTTTTAAGATTTGCACAGTTCCTGGCCATAACAATTCTGTTCTGCTCATCACAGTCCAGAACTCATAATTATTAAAGAGTAACCGTCATTTTTTATTTATTGAATCAATAGTTCGCATGAAAATAAGCAATTTTGTATTATATCTTATCAGAGTAAGTTGATTCTTTTTCCTCCCGGATCTGATAATTCATTCTCAATTCAAGGAAAAAAAAAAAATCTATATTCAATGAAGACAGACTTTCCCAATACTGAGACAGAAAAAAGCAGTTGGTGCTTTTAAAATTCTATGGAGAAGGGAAGGGGGAGGAGCTAGAGGCCGACACTGGCATTCTGCAGTGAAATCATCAGCGCTGGTCAGACAGCCACAGTTCCCGCTCTGTCAAAACACAGCGTGAGCGTTCAGCTGTGATCAGAGGTATAAAAGTTTACTTCCGAACACTGGTGTCAGCTGATGGGACTACCACTCCCATCATCCGACACCTGCTGCTGCTAATAACATGGAGTGCAGGAGCGGCTGATGGGAGTATTCATCAGTCACTCCTGCACTCCAAATACTTTAAAAAAACAACCCCGTGTGGGTTCCCCTGTATTTTTGATAACCAGCCAGACAAAACTCACAGCTGGGGCCTGCAACCCTCAGCTGTCAGCTTCAGCAATGCTGGTTATCAAGAACAGAGGGGGTCCCCACACTGTTTTTTAATTATTAAAATAATTTAAAAAAATGTCATGGGATCCCTCCATTTCTGACAACCAGCCTTGCTAAAGCAGACAGCTGGGGGCTGGTATTCTCAGACTGGTAAGGGGCCATGAATATTGGCCCCCTCAGCCTAAAAGCAGCAGCCCGCAGCCACCCAGAAAAGGCACATCTATTAGATACGCTAATTCTGGTGCTTTGACCGGCTCTTATCACTTGCCCTGTAGTGGTGGCAAGTGAGGTTCATATTTGTGGGGTTGTTGTCACCTTTGTATTGTCTGGTGACATCAAGCCCATGGATTAGTAATGGAGAGGCGTCTATAAGACACCTATCCATTACTAATCCTATAGTTGTATGGTAAATAAACACACGGCCAGAATAAAGTCTTTATTATAAATAAAACAAAACACAGTTTTACTTCTTATGATTAAAAATAACAAACAGTTATACTCCCCAAACGCCTATTCCACCGAAGCCCTCGTCTCCTGTAAGAAAATAAAAATAAAAAACAACCATATCCCTCACCTTTTCGTCATTCTGTCCCACACTGTAAATAATCATTGTTCATTTCGCCATACAGAACGCAGACAAAAAAATAGTTATTTAGTAATAAACAATAAATAGTGCCATACAGTGTCATACAGAAAAACCCACAGAATAAATATATGTAGTATATTTAGTATAGATAAATATTACTGCCATACAGCGCTCGATTATAGCCATGCAATGCCTATACATGAGCCTAATCGTATGCAGTCATCTTTCTAGCATACAGAACCCAGAAAAAAAAGGTTGTGTAGTATTAAATAATAAGTATTAGTGCCATATAAAGCCACACGGAAAGAACCCATATAATAGTGCTATATATGAAGTATATGACAAATTATAGTGCCATATACAAGAACCCATATAATAAAGGTCTGTGATAGTGCCATAAAGAAAGAGCCCAGACTGTAAAGGTCTTGCACTATTACATAAATAATAGTGCCATATAGTACTCATATACCGCCATATAATGCCCCAAAAATCGTGTCTGTCCAATAATATCATCAATGTTTTCGATTCCTCCTTCTACAGATCAGAATGTGCTATTTTGGGTTTGCAGCCTGAATGTTTGTGCCCCCCTCTCGCTGCAGTAACATCCGGAGGTGAACTGATAGCGGGGGGCTGACATGTGGATTGAGTGTTACATTGTATCCTGCAGGTGATGCGGCAGACGTTTCGCCAGGGCAGGGGGTGAATTTCCTTTCCGATACATATAATATACCAGGTACTTTGTGTCCTGCAGAGGTTTTGGCGCTGGCGGATATGCTGCAGGTGCGCTTGCTCCATACACTGCACTTGTATAGACCTTTAATGTGCCGCCCCCCCTGCAGCTATTGTGTACCATTCAGGACTATTTGGCTGCTTTTACGGGTTTTGCAGAACACGAGGGACCGATATTCACTTAGCGTTTTAACATGGGAGCATTTAACCCCTCTATGGCACCGTGTCAAGTACAAAATGCTTGGCACAGTACCACCGAGTGCTGTTTAATGAAAATTTCATTAAAATAATATGTCAGCTCTGCAGAGAGAGAGCGAGGACTGTTCATGGTTATGGGGATTGAGTACGTGCCGAGGAGAAAAGATACAGAGATCTGAAGTTTCCCTAAAAGGCCGTTTTATTAGACTTTTGAGACGCCCGACGATCATCTGCAATCTGTAAGGAAACCCCACTGCATGTGTTTCATTTCTCTGCAGCGCCTCTACAGGAGAAGTGAAGCATTACACAGCTTTCATTAAAATGAATGGAGATTTTAGGGCCCCTATAGAGAAATTCTAGCCATTGGCTAATAGATTATGATTCTGAATGTGCGAAACATCTTATTTTTTTGTCTAATGAACCGAACCACCCCTATAAAAGAACACTAAACCTTAAAGATAAATTAGTATAAAAGATAATGATTCGTTTTCTTGATGTTTGATAGTCGTGTAGAAATCTTGCAGAGAACAAAAGGGGTAAAACTTGTCCTGATGTGTTACATTTTTATCTGGTGACTGATTGAACCCGCAATCCCAGGCGGGGCTTGTATCCTTTGTCCTACTGCAGCTTGTGAAAAGGGGAGAGGCTCCTGCTGCAGCAACAAAGAACGTTTCTGCCTGAATGTCACTCAACTCAACCAGACATACTGTAGATATGACACAAAATTCTATTTTTTTATTGAATAAACTTTCCTTTATTTATTTTTTTTTAAATTATTTCAGACATTCTAGGTTTACGGAGACAATGTATCGAGAATTGCTACTCGCCACTGATGGAGAGGGGAGATTTGTGCTTCCCAGCTTCAAGGTCAAATCCGGCTCTCCCGGTGTTCACTTCTGAGCCTGGCATCCTTGGCTTAACATCATGTGCATCTTTGATGCTTACAAGGTCCCTTAATGTCAAGACAGTTCGTAGACCTCACAAATGTTATGGTGACGTAGTAAGCAGGGCTACAGACGTCCTCCTTTTGGTAACTTTATTAGTGCAGAAAAATCACAACGTTTCGGCTGCCCAGGGCCTTTATCAAGCCATAGAAAAAAAAAGAGAGATATGCATAAATTACCAAAAGGAGGACGTCCGGTGCCCGAGTTCCTGGATGTTTTCTGTATTGCTACAATCTCCTGGCGGGTTGCACCAAGTGTGCGCTGACAACGGAGTTGTGCACCGACTCCAACGCGAAGTGCAAGTGACCTGGTTTACTGCAGAGGCATCAATGACGCAAAGTGCAGAAGTGAAGACCAGCAGCTGCCATACTGCACCGGACTGGATACTGGACTAGGTCTACACAAATCAGACTGCTCATTTCTAGTGTTTATCATGGAATTATAAATTTAAAGGAATCTGTCAGCAGGATTTCACCCCCCAAACTATTTATTTGTTCATGTAGCTCTTTCAAAGACAAGTCCAGCAATATCTGTACATGGTCGGTCCGGTCCTCCATTACTGAGAAATCAGCGTTTGAATTGCTATGCAAATGAAGCTGAAGAGCTATGGTAGATCTGAAGCCTCTGTCACTCCAGCTCTATTCTACTCCCAGCTCCGCCTCCTCCTGCTTGACTGACGACTCCTTGCCTGAAGGTTTTAAGTCAAGCATAAGGAGGCGGCGCTGGGCGGGAAACAGAGCTGGTGCGACAGAGGCTTAAGATCTACCATAGATCTTAAGCTTCATTTGCATAGCAATTCAAACACTGATTTCTCAGGATGAACGGACCGGCCATGTATAGGTATTGCTGGACTTGTCTTTGATAGAGCTGCATGCCTGAAAAAGTAGTTTTGGAGGTCAAATTCCTGCGGACAGATTCCCTTTAAGTCAACATAGGTATATAATATTTAGAGATGAAATTTAGAAATATGTATAAATTACATAAATGGGGGGTTTAGGATCATTGCTAGTTTTTAGCACTCTCAACTTTGCTTAAAAAGTGTTACCAATCTCCTTACAGTCCAGGACAATGGCTGCCGCCTATAACCCGAAGATCCATTTAGTAACATAACGGCCGGATGTTCATGGCCAATAAAGGAGGCGATCGGTAATATATTCATACCTGACACTGTAAAAGGCAAGTGCCTATAAATCCGTAGATAAAATACAGACTCGCAGATTAGCTCAGTGTTAAAGACGTGCCATATATTTTAAAAATCATCCCTAAAAAAAAAAAGCGGTCTGCGAAAACGAGACCTGGAAAAATCACCGCGCGCTGGATCCCGGCCAAAGAGACGGGGCACGAGAAAGACACGGATGTCACGAAAGACATCTTTTCCGGAACGGAGTTGAAAGACAGTCTCCTCCGACGTGTGATCTTAATTTACATAGACGTTAGGAGCGAACACTTTACCTTAATTTGATGTTCTGTTTTTGTAAGTTACAATTCTGTGAAGCTGCGAAAAACCCTCTTTCTAAAGTGCTGGGGGCCGCCTGTCACATTTACATACACTCGTCTCTAGCTGCCGCCTCCGTTTAATTTCAAAAGTGTGACCTTCTAAAGAAAGTAAGAAAAGAAGATTAATTTCCTTGCTGCTACAGATCCATCCCGGCTGATGTGACACGGCGGTTGGCGTTACTTACCTCTAGTGCTAAGTGATCAATGCTAAGGAGAGTCCTAGCTGCACTGTCTGCCCATGCTTCATAAGGATCTCTCGCACGTTCCAAAAAACATGCCAATAATGTCCAATTGCTTCATGTTATTGGTTGATTTCTGTAACAGTTCCTATATATTCATTAGTTTTTGTGGAGCTGCAAGTTCAGGGCTTAGTGGGTTTTCCCCATGAAGTTACTCTTTGCTTCCTCTTCTCAATCCTAAAGTCTGTGTTCCTGTTTCCTTTATCTCTCACACTGACATGATTGCTCAAAAAGCGGCTGATCATCTAATCACCCTAGACTCATTTTCTGCCCATGTTTGCTAAGGAGGATCTCTCGCATGTTCCAAAAATATGCCAATAATGTCCAATTGCTTCATGTTACTGGTTGATTTCCATAACAATTCCTATATATTTGTTAGTTCTTGTGGAGCTGCAGGTCCAGAGCTCAGTTGGTTTTCCCCATGAAACTGTTTTTTGCTTCTCTTTTTCAATCCTGAAGCCTGTGTTCCTCCTGTTTCCGTCATTTCTCACATTGACATGATTGCTTCTGTAACAATTCCTATATATTCGTTAGTTCTTGTGGAGCTGCAGGTCCAGAGCTCAGTTGGTTTTCCCCATGAAACTGTTCTTTGCTTCTCTTTTTCAATCCTAAAGCCTGTGTTCCTGTTTCCTTCATTTCTCACACGGACATGATTGCTTCTGTAACAATTCCTATATATTCATTAACGCTTGTGCAGCTGCAGGTCCAGGGCTCAGTTGGTTTTCCCCATGAAACTGTTCTTTGCTTCTCTTTTTCAATCCTAAAGCCTGTGTTCCTGTTTCCTTAATTTCTCACACTGACATGATTGCTTCTGTAACAATTACTGTATATTCATTAGTTCTTGTGGAGCAGCAGGTCCAGAGCTCAGTTGGTTTTCCCCATGAAACTGTTCTTTGCTTCTCTTTTTCAATCCTAAAGCCTCTGTTCCTCCTGTTTCTTTTATGGACATGATTTCTTAAAAAGCATCCGATCAGCTAATCATCCTGTCTCCTGTGACCAGCACCCCTATAATACAGCTGATTTTGCTTTTTGAGCCCCAGACCTCCCAGGCCACTGCAGGGAAAGTGTAGTATTACATGACAAGGAAATCTGTCACCAGTTTTTTTTCTCCCCCCAACAACTTGCTGCAGTTTTGATAAAGTCCTGCTGCAGATTTACCAGTTCACTGAGTTATGAGCTGTGCATAGGCAGAAAGCTGCCAATTAGTGGCAGGAGCTGGGTTAAACAGAGGTCACAAGTATGGAGGACTACATGGCATCGGGTTACTAATCCTCTCCTGCTTATAAGACAGTGATTTTTTTCAAAACTACAACAAGCAGCTCAATACGTGACAAATCGCTCAACTCAGTCTTTACCGTATGATGCTCGGAGGTTACGTGGCAAATTTCCTTTAAAGAACCCCCTCCAGGATGATTAGTTTATTTTCCTTCGTTCTGCTCCTGTCACCCCCAGAAAACAGTGTACGGGGTATCTCACAGCTATAAATGCATCTACCCTACAGCGGCCACTATAGGTGACATCTGGTATTACATGGTGACTACATGATTGACAGCCATAAATGCATCTATCCTACAGCGGCCACTATAGGTGACATCTGGTATTACATGGTGACTACATGATTGACGGCCATAAATGAATCTACCCTACAGCGGCCACAATAGGTGACATCTGTTATTACATGGTGACTATCTACATGATTGACTGCCATAAATGCATCTACCCTACAGCGGCCACTCTAGGTGACTTCTGGTATTACATGGTGACTACATGATTGACGGCCATAAATGCATCTACCCTACAGTGGCCACTATAGGTGACATCTGGTATTACATGATGACTATCTACATGACTGATGGCCATAAATGCATCTACCCTGCAGCGGCCACTGTAGGTGACTTCTGATATTACATGGTGACTACATGATTGACAGCCATAAATGCATCTACCCTACAGCGGCCACTATAGGTGACATCTGGTATTACATGGTGACTATCTACATGACTGATGGCCATAAATGTATCTAACGTACAGCGGCCACTATAGGTGACATCTGGTATTACATGGTGACTACATTATTGACGGCCATAAATGCATCTACCATATAGCAGCCACTATAGGTGACATCTGGTATTACATGGTGATTATCTACATGATTGACAGTCATAAATGCATCTACCCTACAGCGGCCATTATAGGTGACATCTGGTATTACATGGTGACTATCTAGATCATTGATGGCCATAAATGCATCTACCATATAGCGGCCACTATAGGTGACATCTGGTATTACATGGTGATTATCTACATGATTGACAGTCATAAATGCATCTACCCTACAGCGGCCACTATAGGTGACATCTGGTATTACATGGTGACCATCTAGATGATTGACTGTCTTTGCTAACTTGAGTTCTCCAGAACTGGAACCATTTATTACAGAGTTGGTTTCTAGAAGGAAGACTCCACTCTTTGATGTCCATATGATCTATCGAGACATATGTAACTAGAGCTGCATTCATAATACATCCCCATTAAGAGACAATAGTTTTAATCATGGGGCCAGAAAGCCCCAGAATGCCCACTTGGATTTGATGACATTGATGTGACACATTGAGGACATTGGTGCCCCTTGTGATCCTGACTTGGTGATGAAATTTTAAAAAGAACATCCATTAGTCGCGAATAAAACACCATCTTATCAGTCCCCCCCATCGCTGGGATCACAGTATATGGGGGCAGGACGTACACGGCTCATAATGAGATTATATACGTCTCATCCCTGACTCCTAATGTTACCCTCTGTTGTACGGTGTCATGTTATATTAAGGGAATCACGGCTAAGGAACATATTGCACATCTAGGTCACCAGTGAATAAAAGGCTCGGTACAGTTTTAATCGAGGGCATTCATGCAGAAAACGCTGTGAATAGATTACCTGGGTTATGATCTGCCCTTGAGGATGCAATGAGCAAATCGCGTGCATCATAGACTGAGTTATTAAGAGGCAGAAAACACCAAGCCTGGTGATTATCTACATTTTTACAGAATTTGGGGTCCCTCTTGCCCCTGCAATATACTGTATCTCCTGTTAATCAAAAACAGTTTTTTCTATTAACAAAAAAGTAGTGTAGTCACCTTGTTTGTCACCGGTTCTGGCGCAGCAGCGTTGTACCTGGTCCTCCTCTGGTTCGCGTCCTCCCTCCGGCTCCACCCTTCTTTCGTCTTCAGTTCCTTACTTTCTTTGGAGCCTTTAGTGCTCATTATTCCTCACTTGACGTCATGACGAGCATCAGTCCCTAAGAGAAGACCGGAGCCGGAGGAAGGAAGCGAGTCCGCTGGGACTCGGATGGGGAGCTGCATATATATTTTTTATTCTGTTTTTTGATTTTTTTTACCCATTTTCAGCCCTAAAAACAATGAAGAAAAATGGAATCTTGCAAGGTATCACTTTTGCTTAATTCAAGGCAAATTAAAATGCCAAAAATTCTAAATTTTTGTAAAATTTGAAGCAAATTTGATTTGCCTTGAATCAGTTCACGGAACCTTAGTGGCTATAATCGGACACACGCTGACCCCTATACCTCGTACTTCTATGAGGGTGAGAACGGGTACGAATTGGTAAAACAAAATGCCAGAAAATGTGACACTGAAGACGCGCAAAGATTCCCGAGCTCCACACTGAACCTCATCGTAGTGTGCATGAGTAACTAACGGAACTTACCTCTTGGCTTTAACTCCTTTATTAGTTATTAAGTGCTATTTTATAGGAGATTTGTGATAAATGTAGGAGAACAAATTGCTGGACGCTTCATTCATACTGAGACTAACGGTATCAAAGTTCCCCATGCGAACGGATCAATAGTGCACATGCGGAACAATACTCCATTCCGGCTCGGACTGGCAAACAGCCGAACAGGAGAATCCTCCGGTGGGCTGCCCCTGTGAAGTACTGCTAATCTAATGAGCGGTGATATCACGCTTGATTCACAATTTTTCAGAAAGAGATCATATAACGTAACCATTTATTAAACAAGCTGGCCAAATTAATATAACGTAGAAGAAAAAGTAAATTTGTGCACTAGGGTGCATGTTGGGCCCCAAGAATCTGCGCTACTAGTGGGCCTCTGCCAACCCAGGCTGACACTGACTCCATTAACCCCTGTAGGAAATAAATAACAAAGTATTAGCAACATGTTAATTTTGAACTATAGGACGGAGACCACAACGTTCTAAACCGTCGGCGGTGACGTGTGGAACTGGTAATGAACGATCTTCAACATGTTGCAGAAGTGCAACTCTCATCACGCCCTATGCAGCAGCGCATCGTAACATTTGATTTCATGAATCATTATCAGTGCTATCAGGACATGCTGGGAGTTGTAGTTTTGCGATAACCAGAGAGTTAAATGTTGCAAATCTGTGCAACACGGTTGCAAAAACGAGAACACGTTCCCACCCCCCCGAACCCATTTTCCACCCTTTTACGTGTTCAATTGGGCAAACTACAGCCAGAAAAGGTGAATGTGAAGGGCTTTCCATGTTATCATTCCACTCATGGAAAAGGTCAGATAACTTGTGATGGATCTGATGAAAAAAAAAAAAACCCACAGTCAGGGAAATGTGCCAAGTGCGCAGAAAACAAATTATTTATACATTTTGTAGGGGAAAAAGAAACATCTCGCTCGGGAAGTTGCAGACAGATTTTCATCTCCCTTTCATTCGTGTCTGATACAGGAAGGTAAACACCGTGATACATCTTATTTATAAAACGCATTAACCCCGCGCTCTGCAGGGGCTGGAGAGACGGATTTCACTTGATTCCCAGCCATAGATACAAAGAGTATCCAAATCTCGAATACTATTTCCATAGACCGACATAAAACTCATTACAGATCTATTGAGGATGACAGACCATACATCCTATGTGACAGGACTCCATACACACTGGTTGGGGTTTAATTCTCAGACTATGAATCATTATATTAATAAAGATTAAATTTTTTTTTTTGCAATTTTTATTACCATATTCTCCACTAGAGGGAGCCGAGGAGTCTACAGAAGAGTGTTCATGAATGAAACTCTTTAAAGGAAGTCTGTCTCCATTTTTTTTTTGCTAACCCATCTGAGAGCAGCAGGATGTAGGGGCAGAGACCCTCATTCCAGATAAGTATCATTTATACTGCAATTTTTTTTTGCTGCAGTTTTGATAAAATTCCTGTTTTCTTTGCAGCAGATTTCTGAATGTTGACCCCTGTATCACCCCGCCTGCACCACTGATGGACAGTTTCCTGTATACACCGTGCATAAGCAGAAAGCTGCCAGTCAGTGATGTAGGCAGGGTTATACAGAGCTCAAGAATATGGAAAACTACCCGACAGCAGGTTTACTAGTTCTCTAGCGATAAACTCCTGCTGATAAAACACTAATTTTATCAAAACTACAGCAAGTAGCCCAGTAAGTGACACATTGCTGGAACCTACATTATGCTGCTCTCGAATTGGGTGGCAAAAACCAGGTGACAGGTTCCCTTTAAAAAAACAGTATGCACTTCGCTCTGGAGCTCCCTCTGGTGGTGACATTAAGCATTGCCATTATTTTAGATTTTAGGACTACGCAGGGGATTTGGTACAATAAAGACATAGTAAAAAAAAAAAAATAAGAGGCAAGTGATGGGATGTATACGAAATTGCCATCTGTTAGGTGCATTGTATAATTATAGCTATGTTTTCTTTTGCATCGTGTGAAAATCCCCAAACATCACCGGGAGTCTCCTCTGATACATTGTATGTACGTGGATTCCTCCACTTGTTTCTCGCAGCCACGATCATCACGACGTGCCTTCCATTTCATACACTGACAAAGTGGAAGCTGTTAGGAGTTTTTCATCTTGCTAATCAATGAAATGTTAAATTACCCTGATTCCATGGTGCGTTTCCCTGCAGCATATTTAGTCTGTCGTGGTGTTTAAACCCCCAGAAGGCTATGGCATTAGCTCCGTTTTTCAGTCAAGTTGGCAGAGATGAAGAGATGTTAACTAGATACTGTGTGTGTCTTTACTCGACTTAATTATGCATCTGCAGAGACGTAAAAAGTCATCCATGATTCATAGGCGAAAAAAAAAACGGCAAAGCCCGATCTGGGATCTCACAGTTCAAGGCTCTTAGTTATGGAACAGACGGAAGTCCATTCACTTCCATCACAATCTGGATTTTTGAAAAATGTCATTATTTTAATATTTTTAGCAAAGGAGCAGGAGGTTAATATTGTAAACATGTAGAACTGAGGAGCAGGCTTGGGACCTGCACTTGGATGTGGTCTTTATGGGTGAGTGGTTAATTTTATAGACTTGTGTCACTGATTTTCTAGGCTTGGGACATGCACATGGATTGGGTCTCCATAGGTGAGTGGTTAGTATTATTGATTTGGGGCGCAGAGGTCCTGGGTTTGGGAACTGTACTTGGATGTTGTCTCCATAGGTGAATGGATAGTGCTGTTGACTTTCTGGCACTAAGGACCTGTACTTGGATGTGGTCTCCAAAAATGAGTGGTTAGTATTATAGATTTGTAGAACTGAGGTCCTGTGCTTGGAATTCACTAGGTCAGTGATGGCTAACCTTGGCACTCCAGCTGTTGTAAAACTACAACTCCCAGCATGCCCTTGCAACCTGCAGCAGTTGAGGCATGCTGGGAGTTGTAGTTCTCCAACAGCTGGAGTGCCAAGGTTTGCCTTCACTGCCCTAGGTGAATGGTTGGAATCATTGACTTGTGGCACAGAAGTCCTAGGTTTGGGACCTGCACTTGGATGTGGTATTTATAGATGAATGGTTAATTTTGTTGACTCACTCATGGCACTAAGGTTCTGAGCTGGGACTTGCACATGGAAGTGGTCTCCCTAGGTGAGTGGTTAGTATTATTGATTTGTGGTACAGAGATCCAGGGTTCGGGACATGTACTTGGATGTGGTCACATTAGGTAAGTGGTTAGTATTATTGACTTGTAGCACAGAGGTTCTGGGCTTGGGACTTGTACTTGGATGTGGTCTCCATACATGAATGGTTAGTATTATTAATTTGTGTTACATAGGTCCTGAGTTTGGGATTTTTACTTAGCTGTGGTCTCCTTAGGTGAGTAGTTAGTATTATTGACTTGTTGAATGGAGTTCCTGGGTTTGGGACTTGTACTAGGATGCTGTCTCCATAGGTGAATGGTTAGTATTATTGACTTGTAGCAGAGGTCTTGGGTTTGGGATCTATACTTGGATGCAGTCTCCATAGGTGAATGGTTAGTGTTATTGACTTGTAGCAGAGGTCTTGGGTTTGGGACCTGTACTTGGATGTGGTCTCCTTAGGTGAGTGGTTAGTATAACTGACTTGTAGCACTGAGGTCCTGGGTTTGGGAATTGTACTTGATTGTTGTCTTCCTAGGTTAGTGGTTAGTGTTATTGATTTGTTGAACAAAGGTTTTAGCTTTGGGACCTGTACTTGGATGTGGTCTCCAAAGGTGAATGGTTAGTATTAATAATTTGTGTTACAGAGGTCCTGAGTTTGAGACTTGTACTTGTCTCCTTAGGTGAGTGGTTAGTATTATTGACTTCTGGCACTGAGGTCCTGGGACTGGAAATATGCACATTGATGTGGTCTCCATAGCTTCTAAAATGTTAGCAAAGAAGCAGTGAAAACTGTACTAGAAAATGGTATGAGGCAGCAGGAACCTAGTTTGTGGGAGATAGGGAGTGTGACAGTATCAAGCAGCTCCATGGAGATATGGTTAGATTAGTTGGTTCTCATGGCTAGGACCCCAATGATCACATTCTTCTTTGAAAGACCTGGGAAGACCACAGCAAAGAGAAATTGAGTGATGTAGCTGGTACCGATGTCTGGTATGTGAGTGGTGGGGAAATGCACAATATTCTCTTCTATGACACAGTTGGGTCAGCGTTAAGTCCTATATTAGTTCTTAGTGTTACTTTTCTCTCCCCAGGATGGGTGGTAGACATATGATTGCTGGAGGTCCGACTGTTATGATAACTTTATCTTGTAGGATCTGATATAAGGATACTTGGAGCTGTACCTGGAGCATCCTTAATGGAGTGCTGGCTCTACTTCATACCCATTGATCACAATCTTGCCTCGTGTCGGTAGGCTCCTGAGATGTGAGCCGGCTCATGGACATTATACTTTCATGTAGACAAATTATTCACCGTGGCTCTCCGGATTTATATTCTGTATTCCAGGACAGCAGTTTTTTTTCTTCCATTCTTGCCACTTGATCAAAGTATCGGCACAGTTGTGCTCAGTGAAGTTTTTACAAGTCTCCTATCCCTTCCATCAAAGTTCCCTCAGTATATGTGATGCGTCTGTCACTTTCCCAGATACTTTATTAAAGATACATTTGAAAGCAGAAGTTTTATTCTTCCTTTTTGACCAGATGAAGCCTGAGGTCAGAAAGCTCCAAAGTCTTATTAAATGCTAACAATGGTACCAGGAAAGATGCCGTCCGCCGGACCAAAGGCTCGTTAGGATCAGTAGGTTCCCAGCCTAACAGGACTGCAATCATCAGCAAGGAAAAAACTGCTAAAAATAATCCCTCTGCGTATGTCTGGTGGAAAAATCACCTACTGGGAAAGTAACGCAGAGACATCTAGAGTAGTTGTTAGCATGGCATACCTCTATACAATGTGTACAAAGGTTAGACTAAGCATGAACAGCGAAGAACACTTCCAGATAACCAGACACGTTGAATGACTGCTGGCAAAGAGGTTTCTTGTACTTTAAAATGCTTGTCCTTATGCTAAATAATCGGCTACAAGTTTGTCTAATGGCCATTTATCTTATTCCATCTTTGCTCCCTTTTCCTCCTCTGTATCAGATCTGCAAATAATGAGATTTAAAGGGGTTGTCTCATCTTGTTAAATAGATAAAATTGCCAAGCGCATGTAAAAAAAACAAGCAACTTTGCGGTTAACCTCTTCTTAAAAACCTTTTCCGTTCTCATTTATCGTTCATCACCTAAGTTACCGGCCACCTCTGCAATCTATTAGAGTGGCCAGTTGCCTAGGTCAAGAGTGCGTGCTTGCAAGTTGTTTGCTTTAGAGCTTGTAAGCGCTGCTCTGCAGCCTGCCAGATCGCTAGATCCGGCCATCCTCCTGCTCTCTTCCGTTGCTGCAGAGGCTATCGGCACGGGAGAGCACGCAGTTCGGATCAGTGCCGCAGCTACGCCGCTGGTCCGAGCCCTAAATCTTCAGGAGCATACTGCAAGCAGGAAACCGCAAGGCACGGTAGTGGATCGCTCCTGAAGGAAGACAATCAGAGAAGTCTTTACATAAAAAGAAACTTCAAATAGGAAGATCGATATGGATATGATAGAATAATGCAAATCATGTGCAGAAAAATCTAGGGATGGTTCTCACAGATGTGGTCTTTTTCCTGATAATAAAAATATAACAAGGTTCAATTTAAAAAGCAAAAAAAATAGAAATTTATTAGACCACACCCCCAACATTGTAAGCACCTCCCCTGCAGAGAGAAGGCGTAAAAGATTGAAGAAACTGTGACAACACCGCAGTGAAAAATAGTTACCATCCGTTCACCCATGGTCATGTATGATGAGGTTACTTGGACATTACTAAGACTGCTTTTGTGTTAAGAAATTAGACTAGATACAGCCCTAGGAGACCACAGAGTGTTACACACATCTTTTCGGGTCAATTGGAGGTTTTGGAGTTTTTTGATTTGTTGCAAATTGATTTACTGCAAATCAAATTTCTTGGCAAAGTTTGGCAAAGCTGTTGCATCTTCAAGGCTTGCACAAGGTTCTCTGTTGGGTCAGTAGATCATATATTTATGTATTTCACTAATTAAATATTCTCCTGCCCATGTAGCATTTTTTTGCAACGTAAGTTTGTCCTGATTCTGATTGTAAATTTCTTTATCGATAGAAGCTTTTTATTTTCTCAGTTGAGTTAAAGCATTTTTCTTTTTTTCCGAAGACAAGCGCATTTGTCCTGAATATAAATTCTATATGTTTCAGGCTAATTATTCTGAATGGAATAGATTTGGAACGAGAACTTGAAAAATCAATGTAATTGAAAACGCAATGCCGGGTTCTAATGGCACTCGAGCCGAGGGGAAAGAAAGGAGAGAGACTGTGTATGTAGCGGTTTACTTTTCGCTCCCTTTTTATTACCCATCAATGGGTTTTATTTTCGGTGTTGAATCTCATAATAATGCAATTCCACCCAACAATGGTTCAAAAGTTCATGTATAATGAAAAAGTTCTTGCTTCTCCCGTATTGATGAAGTTAATTCTGTTTGAGTTGATACCCAACCCGCGGCCACCAAGCCAAAGCCAATCTTAGGTCAGCCATCAGAAAACACATCTGCGAGAAGCTCTTTTCTCGGTTTAACAATTGTCATCTTGGAACTAATGTTTGTTGCCTTCCAAGTTGGCAGCCACGTGTTAGTGGTGACCATACGCGATACTCTTATTATAGGGATTGTATAGACAATGCATCACTTTACATGCGTCTTTGTGCCTGATTTCTGGAATTTTCTTCGCTAAAGTTCTAGATCATAGTTGTTGTTTTTTGACAGATTAATTGAAGAAGTGTTCCAATCTTTTGTCTTCAGGAGCACATCGCTCCTCTGCCTCCTGCTGGAAACGAGTTGCTCCTGAAGAGTGACAGTTCTGATCAGTGGATTGCTCACAACTGTGTTTCCATCTGTCATGCTGCGAACAGAGGCAGCTTTATCTTTGTAGCGCAGGGCCACTGAAAATTACCGGATCCAGCTTCAAAGTGGCACTTGCAAGCTGTAAAGCATAGAACATGCAAGTGGTCCGCCCTCATTGCCTAGATAACCGGCCATCTCTGAGTCTGCCGGGAGGCCGGAAAACCTTAGCAGTAAGCCGTATACCATAGAATTAAAAATCCCTCCTCAATTTTAATGGTTTGTCCCACCAAAAAAAAAATAGCTGTGTGCAACAAGTTAGATACTTTTTACCTGTTTTTAGCAAATTAATATTTTAAGTATTGATGTATCAAGTGCCAATGATGACTCCTTGCTCCGTGGTATTAGGGCCATCCAACTCATGCTGCATACAGCATCCATTCGTTCAATTTCTACCAAGACGGCTGCCCAACTTAGCGATTAGTGTACCGGTACCTGGCGCTTGTATTTGTTGCAGTATTTGTTTATTGGACTTTTTGGCTGTTTTGTATCAGTAGTGAAGAGGTATGTTTGATTACGGTATGTTGCAGCTTTCAAAGAGGTTTTGTTTGGAGCACCCCTTTAATTAACCTGATTCCTCAGGACTGGGGATGAGCGGACCCGCTCTGGTACCTGACCCAAACTTTATTCCAAAGTTCGGTTAAAGTACCAGAACTTTACCCGCACTTCTACCAGAACCCCATTGAAAACAATGAGGACCCAAACTTTGGAGAAGGCAATTTTTTTCTCTCTCTGCAACGGAATTCCACCGGAACTTCAAACATTGCAAAGGACTTTCGAGAGAAGTCAGGTACGGACCATGAACTCTTAAGCTCAGGTCCGCTCCTCTCTAAACAGGACAACTGATTGGTCAAGAAAGGTTTTTGGTCCACTCCTTTTTTTCTTTGTTATCTCCAACTTAAAAGTTTAAATAAATAACAAAAGCATTTGAACAAGAAAGTTTTTTGCCATCTGATTGGGAAGGAATGTCTGGTCTGTATATAGTTTTTTTTTTTCAGACACAGCGCCACCTTCCTTATTCGGCTGAGTCAGGTATTGCAGCCCTCTTCCTAAAACTAGAAATATCGAGTTTGCCTTATTTCATAACAATTTTTTGGTTGTTGTAAAATAATGTCATAAAATATTTTATTACAGTTTTTGGCCAAAAAGTAAAAGTTGAATATATTAGGATGAAAAGTGGGGAGAAGGAGACTATGGAAGTACATTGCAATCATTGCTGACATTGCCAAATTATATATGAACACACCCCTTTGATAGCAGGAAAGGTAGCACTGAATTGTCAATTTAATCATAAGAAGATCAAATTGGAAAAAGTTTTTTAAGCATTTACCTTAGTGAGTTTTGTGAAAAAATTGTGGCATATTTTGTGCATTTTTAGCCTTTTTTTTTTTTTTACAAAATCCAGCATTTTTAGTAATGAAGTCACCAACCATACGCCTTGAAAAATGCTCAAAACATGTTTGGAAAAAAAGCTTAAAACCATGGATGTATTTTATTTTTTTCCCTACCCCAAAAAAAGTTATATTTAAACTAATACTTAAAGGCATTGAAAGTAAAAAAAAAAAAAAAAAAAAAAGTTTTTTCCCAGAAACAGCGCCACTCCTGTCCATAGGCCATGTCTGGTACTGCAGCTCATCCACATTAGTTCCAATGCTAATTATTATCCATAAAGCCGCTGTTCCTAAAATTAAAACAAACCTTTTTTATTATGGCTGCTTGTCCGATGCCAATTGTTACATCCCAGAAGACTATTCTCCTTTATTCTTCATTTAATAAACAGAAATCCAACGTTCAGATGGCAACTTAATTCTCGGTTAACGGGAAAAGTGCACTTTCCAGGGCTTATCTACCGGGATTTGTAAGCAGACAGAGTAAAATGAGTCGGTACGCCTCGGCTCAGCGGCGTTCCAGGTTTCGCGCGCGCAGATAAATGTATCCAGGAATCGGGGAAGAACATCATTTTATTTTATGATGATTAAATTTAGGGAAGTTTTATTTCATTGTTGAGTTGTTTACAGTTTTATTAATCCGCTAAGTGGCGGTGCCCTTTTAACCATGATCGAGGGAACATGCTACATTGCTCCCAGCCAAAAAACCAAGCGCCGCGCGCCACACATCTCGCCGATAGGATACACTATAAATCTCATTTGCCCAGGTCAGGAACAAATGAATTGGCTCCAAATCATACTGCCTTGCTCAAAGTAATGGCGTGACTGAGCCAACGCTATAGCGGCATCTTTCCATGGAGAGCAAAGAAATTTATAGCTCAATGATTTCTGGTCTTTAATTAAAAGTTTTTTTCCAATGTGTATTCTGGTCATTGACTAAAAATAGCTGTGCTGTGCAAAATAGGCCGTGTGCAATCATCCAAATCCGCAGTTTACTCCTCGCCCTCATTTGGGAATAGCCTCCGAGCTGATTTATTGCCTCGTTAACTGATGTGCTATCATACTCAACGGATAACAATTAAGAAAGAGGAAGACTCCGGTGGGCGCAGGTTGGGTGTCCGCGAAGAAGAATAAGGTGGGGGGGGTGTAAGAATGACCACGGATGAGATGGGATATCCTAAACGAAATGCCAGCAGAACAGAATTGGATACTTTTTTCCCGATTGGTTTGACAATAGGTTGAGTTTTGGCAATTTTTCTGTTTTTTACTCTTTTGAATTAAATTTCGAGTTTTGCATTTATCGTTTGGATACTTTTTACAAGTTATACATATAAAGTAACTTCATTTTTGTTACATCCAATTAAAAAAAATAAGATGTCCATGGTGTGGAATAAAGAGCATGTTCCTCTGATGTATAACTGGCAGAAGCCCTTATTGTTGGAGTTTATGACTAGGGCCTTTGGCCAGAAACGCGTCAGAGGGATCATGATTTTAATTCCACACCGTGAGTATCCTATTTTTTAATTGGATGTTATAAAAACTGGATTTTTACATTTTCTATGCCTTTTTTTACACTTATTACTAATGGTCAGCAGTAGATGGATTGATAACGTTATATATAGGTAGATGGATTGATGCCGTTATATAAAGGTAGATGGATTGATGCCGTTATATATAGGTAGATGGATTGATGCCATTTTATATAGATGGATTGATGCCGTTATATATAGGTAGATGGATTGATGCCGTTATATATAGGTAGATGGATTGATGCCGTTATATATAGGTAGATGGATTAATGCCGTTATATATAGGTAGATGGATTAATGCCGTTATATATAAGTAGATGGATTTATGCCGTTATATATAGGTAGATGGATTGATGCCGTTATATATAGATAGATGGATTGATGCCGTTATATATAGGTAGATGGATTGATGTCGTTATATATAGGTAGATGGATTAATGCCGTTGTATATAGATAGATGGATTAATGCCGTTATATATAGATAGATGGATTGATGCCGTTGTATATAGATAGATGGATTAATGCCGTTATATATAGGTAGATGGATTGATATCGTTATATATAGGTAGATGGATTAATGCCGTTATATATAGACAGATGGATTGATGCCGTTATATATAGATAGATGGATTGATGCCGTTGTATATTGACAGATGGATTAATGCCGTTATATATAGATAGATGGATTGATGCCGTTACATATAGATAGATGGATTGATGCAGTTGTATATAGATAGATGGATTGATGCCGTTATATATACTGTAGGTAGATGGATTGATGCCGTTGTATATTGACAGATGGATTAATGCCGTTATATATAGATAGATGGATTGATGCCGTTACATATAGATAGATGGATTGATGCCGTTATATATAGATAGATGGATTGATGCCGTTACATATAGATAGATGGATTGATGCCGTTATATATAGATAGATGGATTAATGCAGTTATATATAGGTAGATGGACTGATGCAGTTGTATATAGGGGCAACCAGACCATTTATCACACAGTGAACCTTTGCCAGTTACTTTTTGCCTAAGTTAGTTTTCCTCTGTTAAAAACTATTTTTTAAAACACATTTTTTTCTCATCCGATAGGGAATAACTTACTTATTACTAAGTATCCGTCCTCTAGGACCCCCAGACATAAAAATATCTCAAACCGGAGAATGTAACCAGACTGCTTTGGACTGAAAGCTAAAGAGAATAATCTTATTGTTTAGGGTAGAACAGAGCACCCATCCAAAACAGCTTCTGAGAAGTCAGTGCACCTGCCACCTCAATCTTTGCTCATGAATGGATTGTTTTACCGATATATATATCATCCGCTGTACAGATAATAAAAAATGAATATAGTTTACAATTTACTTGCTGTTTATAAAGCAAACTAGTGAAGAGTCGTCATTTACTTACATAATGTGGCGCCACCTGCTGGTAAAAGTGCACAACAACATGCAGATCCATCTACCAAGCTGATTGCTGGTGGTCACTTTCCCCACAGCATAGTGATCAATACCAGGCAACAAATAAAATATATTTAATCCCAGTATTCCATTTCCATTGGCTACTTTGCACTGATAGGATGAGTTACTGAGCATGTGCGACCGCCGGCTCCCTGCATTGCAATACACACTGTCTGCCAATCAGAGGCGTTGGCTTCTGCTCCGGCTATAGAAGAGGACGCCGCACATTGTGGGAGCAGGGGAAAATCTGCATAATCATTTGGGTGTTTTCAAATGTGCTGGAAAAAAACTGAGGACATTATTGCTCAAAGGATGCGGGCACATTATACCAAGATTGGAGGATATTATAACAGGATGGCCGCCATTATACCAGAATGAGTGACATTGTGTCAAGATGGGGGATATTAAGCCAGGAAGGGGACCAGGATGGCTGCCATTATACCAGGATAGGAAATATATACCAAGATGGGAGATATCATACCAGGAAGGTACCAGTATAGGAGGCATTATACTAGGATGGGGCTCAGGATAGTAGAGCATATACCAGGATGGTGGACATTATACCAGGATGGGGAACATTATACCAAGATTGGGGGATATTATACCAGGATGGTCGCCATTATACCAGGATGAGTGACATTATGCCAAGATGGGGGATATTAAGCCAGGAAGGGGACCAGGATGGGAGGCATTTACCAGGATGAGTGCTGTTATACCACGGTGGGAGACATTATATCAGGGTGGGTGACATTATACCAGGATGAGTGTTATACCAGGATGAGTGACGTTATACCAGGATAGGAAATATATACCAAGATGGGAGATATTATACCAGGAAGGGACCAGTATAGGACACATTACAGTATACTAGGATGGGGCTCAGGATGGTGGAGCATATACCAGGATGGGGGGATATTATACCAAAATGGGGGAGCATATACCAGGATGGGGGGGATATTATACCAGGTTGGGGGATAATATACCAGGATGGAGGTCATTATACCAGGATGGGGGAAATTATGCCAGAATGGGGGGATATTATACCAGGATGGGGGATATTATACCAGGAATGGGGGGATATTATACCAGGATGGGGGGATATTATACCAGGATGGGGGGATATTATACCAGGATGGGGGGATATTATACCAGGATGGGGGGATATTATACCAGGATGGGGGACATTATACCAGGAAGGGGGACATTATACCAGGATGGGGGGATATTATACCAGGATGGGGGGATATTATACCAGGATGGGGGATATTATACCAGGATGGGGGACATTATACCAAGATGGGGATATTTTACCAGGATGGAGGACATTGTTACAGGATGGAGCACAGGAAAGGGACATTATTGAATAAAGGACCCAGAAAGGGGGACACTATTACATGATGGATAACATGTATGGGAGGCATTATACTTGGATGGGGCTCAGGATTTGGGACATTATACCAGGATGAGGGGCATTTTACCAGGATGGGGGACATTGTTACAGGATGGAGTACAGTAAAGAGGACATAATTAAAGGACCCAGAAAGGGAGACACTATTACATGATGGGGAACATTATACCAGGAAGGGGCCCATGATAGTGGACACACTTTTATAGCAGAAGTCCCAGGACTGAAGGCATTACTACTGGAAAGAGTCAGGATAAGGACATTGTTACTGGCAAAGGGGCCCAGGATGTGAGGGATTATTACAGGAAGGAGCCAGGATGGGGGTAATTATTACAGGAAGGAGCCAGGATGGGTTACATTATTTCATGGGGGGCAAACAACCATGTGTACATGGGATCTAGAATGCTACAAGGGCCCATACATCTGAGCAATGCTCCGGTGGGGGCCTAGATCCAGGGCCCATCAGATTCTAGTTATACCAGTGGACCTGAGAGCTCAGTTGCAGTACTAGTGAACGGCCACTACTCGGTGTATGGAGCTGTGAAGTTCTGGTCACATGCACTGGGGACATCGGGAGGACGAGGAACCTGCTGACAGCTGATGGGAAGGGGCCGTGTGCTTATACACAGCCATGATGCAGTAAAGATATGTTACATGCCATTTTACACCGCTGCCTCCCACAGTTTGCGCAGCTTGTGAGCAGGTCACCTGGAGGTGCAATCAAAACAGATTTATTTGTGCTGTCTTTTGTTTCCTTTGTTTGATGCCCATAAGCAATGATCAGGGAACTATCTAGCCTTTTTTTTCCTATTCTCCTTGTGTTATCTTCTGCTAATTGGCATTTTTAATTAGAATCAGTCAGAGATAGCAATGCTGCAATTCACAAATTGCTTTCACGCTCGGCTGATCCGGGCGCTGGGAGGCATCGGACTTAATGCATGGCGATATATTCCGCTAGGGACAACAGTAGAGTAGCCAAATGCCTGAAATTGCAAGGATGAGTCTAAGTTTTCCTAACTTATATCAAGTCCATAATAAATTTTGATATTCCAACATATATGCTGACCCCTGGCCCAGCAGGGTGGCGAATGTCTACACTTACATACTGTTGGCCATTCTCTCCTCCATTGTGTCGCCCAGGTCTCTGCTGGACATTTTTTATCCTCTTCCTCCAGGTGGTGAGGACACAAGATCTGATTGGCTGTAATGGAGACCGACACATTGACACCTGGTGGTCTGGGGTCTATTAGGAGTAAATATGTTTAGGGGATAAAGTTTATCCTTACGAACAGAACCAAGGTGGCACAGGATCATTTATGGGTTAGACTATGATCCCTGGCAAAACAAACATAATCATGGTGGTCGTGGGCACATTAGAATTAAATGAACATACCCCTGGTGGCCTAGAGGTTTTTATTAGATGTAAATAAACAC
>VIAB01010326.1:70156-80244 GCA_009801035.1 Oophaga pumilio | reverse complement strand
CACAACGTCTTCCATAAATCTTAATTGAAAAGGTTTGTTGAGCCTGTAGTTCCTATGGCTACAACCTCCTGAGCCTGTTTTGGAAGAGGGCAATCTGGAGTATGAAGTGGAGAAGATATTGGATTCTCGTCTGTCTAGACGGAGACTCCAGTATTTGGTCAAGTGGAAGGGTTATGGTCAGGAGGACAATTCTTGGGTGTTTGCTTCTGACATTCATGCTAAGAGATTGGTGCGCGCCTTTAACAGGGCTCATCCTGATCAGCCTGGTGGCGCAGGTTAGGGTCCGGTGACCCCTCCTCAAGGGGGGTACTGTTGTGAACACTTTGGAGATGACTTCTAAGCTGGGGCTCCCTCTGGTGGTTGCTGATGGTATTGAAGCTGTATTGAATGACAGAGGTCCATCACCTGGGAGCGAGGAGTGGCAATCAGGGGGGACGGACTGGGCAGATCTAAGTGAGCTGCCTTCCCATGATACTCGCCCGTGATTAGTTTCTCTTCCTGGTCTTGT
Source organism: Oophaga pumilio (assembly GCA_009801035.1). Lineage (NCBI taxonomy): Eukaryota > Metazoa > Chordata > Amphibia > Anura > Dendrobatidae > Oophaga > Oophaga pumilio. Next base: position 79,736 of record VIAB01010326.1, on the reverse strand, counting down.
TTGGAAGTCAGCTGGTTTTCTGCTGTCTCCTGTGAAAATTCAAATAAGTTATTTTCTGCCTTGCTTCTGTGGTTTGGCTTTTCTTTGTTTTTGCTGCCCTTCTGAGTGAAGTCAGCCGGGTCCCCCTCCTGGGGCCTGCGCTGGTCTCTATTTCTCATTTATTTCTGTTCATTTGCTCTGTCCCTGTTATTTCAGTGGCTGCTGGGTAGCTGCGTGTTCACACCAGAGTTCTGATTTAGCGGGGGCGAGATCGTGTGGTGTCAGCATTTTTGGAATCAGAAGTGTTGGAATTTTTCCTAGGGTTTTGCTGGGTTGCAGACAGTATTATTTCCTGTCCTGTCCTATCTAGATAGCTTTTGGCCCCAGCATTTACTTACTCTATTTTCTACCTGCGTTTGTATTTCATCTTGTCTAACCGCCATTGTGTGGGGGCTACCTATTCCTTTGGGGCGCTACTCCGGGGCAGTTAGCTTTCCCCTTTCTATCTTTAGGCGTAGCTAACTCTCCGGCTGTGTCGAAGCGTCTAGGTCACCGTAGGTACTTCCCACGGCTGCTTCTGGTTGTGCGGTTAGTTTTAGGGGTCTGCAACCCATTAGTTCCCAACCTCTCTGGGTGTTTGGCTGTTTTTGCTCCTGTCCTCCTCGGCTACCAAATCATAACACTGCTCTATGTAAAACCTCATGTTAAAATCGCATTGCATAGGATGGAAAACGGATGGTGCGATTACAAATCGCATGACAATTGCATAGATTCGGACCGTTTTTTCCATCCAGAAAATGGACCATTTTTTTTCTCGCAAATGGGTATGAGCCCTTAGCCTCACTCTTCCCACTTGCCTTTGTGCGGTGTCAATGGGGGTAATAGTTGTGGGGTTGATGGCAGCTGTGTAATGGCCGCTGACATTGAGCCCAGGGGCTAGTAATGGAGAGGTGTCTATAAGATGCTCCCATTACTAACCCCATAGTCAAATGTAATAAAGACACGTAGTAAAGTCCTTTATTTGAAATAAACACCTCCCCACCCTATTTTACATATTTATTAAATAAAAATTCAAAATAATCCATTATTGCCCATGTCCCATGATGATCCAGATGGTTTGGAGAGCGGTGATGCGATCTTTTATCACGCCAGCTGTGAGACCCTGAACGTTCTAGGCACGGCCTGTAACCAGCGGTAACCTTAATGACGTCGCCGCCAGTCACAGGCAGCCATAATCTCATGCTCAGGTCAGTGCATTCCGGCAGGCGTGGTGAGAGGTCGCATCATTGATGCCACCGCTCTCCAAATTCTCCAGACCGTCATGTGACATGGCAATTAATGGATTGTCAGCACAAAGGTCAGGATTAGACCGGACACATACTAGCGATTTTAAAATCGGTCCAATTTTGTTCCTGCAAAGTCAGACGAGTGTAATGCGAGTGTCATCTGTTTTCCATGCGAGTACAATCCGATTTTCACATCTAGCATCCGCTTTACGTCCGAATGCAGTGCGATTACTATCCGACTTTTAACATGAGCTTTTACATTGAGTGATTCTAGCTGTCATTTACAGATCGTTTTCAAAGGAAATATTCATCTAGATATATAGAGATTAGAGATAGATACAAAAACATATACATAAATATGTGAGATCTATAATCCGTGCTTTGAGTCTGTACTTTACGGTACTTGGTTTTTTGTTTTTTTTAGTAAGTAAATTAGTTTCGGAAATAAAAAGGCTTGGGATCCTCCATGTCCTTTGAAAAGCCGGCAATTCGTGTGCCGCATTCAGTAAAATCACAGAGTGACAGGTTAGAATAGATATATACACATAGGATAGGTAGATGTTGTAGCTCGGTGGTGTTCACACCGTGTGGTAATGAAGCAGTGACCTAGCAAAGTTCAGCACAAATGTCTTTATTGTCCAAAACTTACAAATTGAAAGCAATCGGTTGTCATGGGTGTATCGCCACGAAGATCGTCGCGATTACACACTCTGACTTCTCACAGCTGAATTGCTGTTTCTTTGTGTTTGGTGGTGAAGGGGTTAATTTTACCTAGCTCTTTGCTAAGACTAGGTTCAGCCTCGCCCGGCTGCTTTTGATTTGGAACTAATTAGTTTCCTTTATATACCTGCCAGTCTGCTTGTTAGATGCCGGTGAAAGCATTCATGTAGTCTAGCAGTCTGGATAGGTTCTGAGAATACTTAAGCTAAGAGCTCCTAAGTTGTTTTTCCTCTTACTGCTTATAGTTTATTTCTGAGACCTTAGTTGTTCCTTCTGTGTGTAAGTGTTGTATGTAAGACTGTATTTACTTGTCTTTCTTGTGTGTCTTTTCTGTTCATTAACCGTTACCTGTTCATTCCCTTTGGTGGTAATCAGGGTCCTTCTAAGGACTAGATTACAGTTGTCAGGGATTGATAGGAGACAGGGTTTACGCTGGCGGCCTGGACCTCTGTACCTTTAACAGTACCTCCAGGTTGAGGGACTAGTCAGGACCCCAGTTTAGGGTCAGCATAGACCCCGGTCCACCTCTAGCCGGAGACAGCGTAAAACGGATTCCGGATTGACCCACTGGATATTCTGTCAGGTAATTCTATGTTATCATATATCTATGCATATGTTATATAGTATGTTGTCCCTTTTGATATAGATTACTGACATCACATATATATATCTGCTATACAGCGTGACATCGGTATCCTCCGGGGCGTCAAAATAGTCCGTATCTGAGACCAGTTGCCGTGGGCGACTGCACCACCATGTCATGCTGAGGGGGCGCCAGGTGCTCGCTTCCCTTGGCTCTGTGTTGACTTCACTAGCCGGATGTTGTAGAGCCATCTGCTCTGCAGTTTGCAAACCAACACTGACACACACAACCCTTTTCTGCAGGGTTTTTATATGGACTCTGTGGTGTGAGGCAGTGACCGGTGTCATATGCGAGGGTCGCTATGTATCCCCTAGGATGAGGACGGAGTCCTATTAGACCCCCTTGAGTTCACAGCAGGACGCCTGTGAGTCACAAAGCAGAGATAAAAGTGAGCATGGACCTCCTCAGGTTACTTGGCCAAGGCATTATTCAGTAAAAACCCGGATTGGGCATTTATTTTTGGAGCGATCTACAGGATGGAAGTGGGGTGGGTCGCTCCACTCCAGGGCCGGGTCTTACAAGTGACCATGGCCACAGGTTCCTGTTTAATCCTGTAGTATGAGGTTTTGGGTGTGTTAGTGTTGGCTTGCAAGCAGACAGAGCAGTTGGTCTGCAGAGCTCTCCCTGTGTGAGGTAACAGGCCAGCGGAGCCAAAAGGTCTGGCACCCCCTGTGTACACGGAGTTGTGTTCGCTCACGGTAACCGGTCCCGGACTGTCTTTTGATTTTCCCGGCTGCGATCCGGAGTATACAGCGTGCTGTGCACTGTGTAAGTTTTTGGACATTAAACACATTTTGTTTTTGAACCTTCTTGGGTCACTGCCTCATCACTGCACAGCATGGACACCGCTGCATCACATATGGTGGAGAATGCGGGCAGTGTGAACTGAGGCATACCCCAAAGCATGCAGCATGTCGTTTATTAAGCCATCAAAGCTACAGCTGAAGTTGGCTGATAAAATGGAGGAGCTTTTGAAGCAGCTGTTGTATCAGCAGCAGCAGCAGCAAAAGACTAATGAGCTGATTCTGCAGCAGGTTGCGGTGATGCAAGAGACAAAGAGGCAACTTCCACAGCGACCACGTAATGGTCGGAGGCCAGGTACAAAGTCCGGTCAGCACTGAGGAAGATGGTGCCTGAGGAAGACATGGAAGCCTTCCTCATGATCTTCGAACGCACTGCGTAGCGGGAAAGCTTCGCGGTGGCCCTGGGGACTGAAGTGGTGTCCAACTTCCTGACGGGAGATGCCCAGAAGGCCTTCATAGACCTCAGTCGGGATGATGCCCTGGGCTATGGGAAGCTGAAAGGTGATATCCTTGCCAGACTAGGGGTTAATAGATATGTGTGGGTCCAACGGGTGTTCCAGTGGGTTTTTTCCGAGTCTCGCCCTGCCCGGTCTCAAGCCTATGACTTACTGAAACTGGTTAAAAAATGACTCAAGCCTGAGACCTTAACCCCGTTTCAGATGGTAGAGAGGGTGGTGGTCGACCGGCTGGTGAGGGCCCTGCCAGCAGCCATACAGCGTTGGGTGGGGCAAGGGGATCCGGGCACTCTGGACCAGGTAGTAGGACTGATAGAGTGGTATACAGCCCCTCAGGACTTTATACAGGACACTGCTCCACTGCGGCTGTCACGTAAGGCCCCGCCAGCCCAGGAGCCTGGGAAAAGTCCCCGACCCTCTAACGGGGCCAATACTGATCGTGCCTGTACCGAGGGTCTATCTCAGAAAGAGCGATGACAGACCCATGTCCCCTAAATTGGCCCCACGGTTCCCTTGTGGTGCAACTATTAATTGTCGGTGCCAAGGGCCCGGACATGTGGCTGCCAACTGCCCCCTGACAGCTGAACCAATGGACTGCGGGTACCCGACGTGTGCTGATGTACGCCCAGCCAGTCTGCACTGCCGCTACAAGCGCTGCCGGTACCGAACCTCAGCTGTGCAAGGTACTCATTAATGGGAACCAGACGGACGCTTTCCTGGACTCGGGGAGCTTAGTGACTCTGGTTCATGGATCCCTGGTTGCTGGGGACAATCCCAATGAACGGAAAGTGGGGGTGGTATGCATACATGGGGAACTCCGAGAGTACCCAACCGCGGAGGTTAAGTTTTCCACCCCGTGTGGAGAAATAAGACATGGTGGGAGTGGTAAAGACTTCCATATGGAACTCTATTGGGAAGAGACTTGACCTTGTTTTGGTCCCTTTGGGAGACCAGGGTCAACCCTCTCACGGTAAAGGTTGTGCCAGGCATAGAACCTGAAGATATTGAGATACCTGCCATAGGACCAAGGGACAGAGTGTAATCCCGATAGGTTAACCCTAGAGGTATAGGCAGGGAAAGATGAAAATGTTGTGCCGGGTGCAGAGCCAGAAGATGTTGAGATACCTGCGATAAGGGTCGCCAACCTAGGGACAGAGTGTAATCCTGATAGGTCCCCCTTAGAGGTATTGGCTGGAGAGGTCAAGGAGACCCCACTGATCCCTGAGCTGGAGGTGTCCTCTGGTAAGTTCGGCACAGCTCAGCTCCAGGATCCCACTTTGACCCGGGCATGGGAAAGAGTAATCAAGGTAAATGGGGTGGCTCAGCAAACGGGCGTGGAGACGAAGTTCCCACGAATGGTGATCAAACCAGGAGTTACTGTACAGGGTTGATAAAATCCTGGGTGAGGTGGTAGAACAACTGCTGGGAGGGCATTTGGGGGCCAAAAGACGCAGGAGCGCATATTGCAGCGGTTTTTCTGGCCAGGTGGCTCTGCTGAGGTTCAAAGGTGCTGCGATACGTGTCCGGAGTGCCAACTGACCTCACCCACCGCGAACTACTGGAGTCCATTGGTGCCTCTGCCCATTATAGAGGTATCTTTCAAGCGAATTGAGATGGATCTGGTAGGGCCAATAGTGAAATCCGCACGGGGTCACCAACACATACTGGTAGTCGTAGACTATGCCACCTGGTACCCAGAGGCGATACCACTCCGCCACATCTCGGCTAAACTAATAGCCCGTGAACTATTTGCCATGTTTTGGGCTACCCAAGGAGATCCTTACAGATCAGGGAACTCCTTTTATGTCTAAGGTGACCAGAGAGCTATGTAAGCTGCTCCAGATTAAACAGCTGCGGACATCGGTGTACCATCCTCAAACCGACGGGTTGGTGGAGCGGTCTAATAAGACCCTCAAAGCCATGCTCAAAAAGGTGGTTGCCAAAGATGGGAGGGATTGGGACATGTTACTACCCTATCTAATGTTCATCATCCGCGAGGTACCGCAGGCATCCACAGGTGTCACGGGTGTGTCGCCACGAAGATCGTCGCGACTGCACAGCCTGACTTCTCGCAGCAGAGTTTTTGGTGCTTGGTGTTTTTCGGCAGTGAGGGAGTTAATTTTCTCTCTCTGTGCTAGACGAGGCCCAGCCTCACCCAGCTGCAGTTAATTCTGCAGTATTGGGACTCCTTCAAATACCTGCCGGTCTGATAGGGTAGTTGTCGGTGAAAGCATTTCATACAGACCATCAGAGCGGATCGTGGTATTGAAGAGTTTGGAGCGAAGTGTACTCGGTGTGGTTTTTTCCCTTCCTCGCTTTATCATTTATCTCCTTACCTGTTTGTGTTCCCTCTGTTATTGTGGTGTGAGTTTTTGTATGCAAGGTGGTTTTTGGTTTTCCCCTTGTGCTGTCTCGTTCGTCTAGTACTGTGTATAAGCATTTACTACCCTGTCCCCTACTGTTGTGATCTGGGTCCTTCTTAGGACTAGATTACTGAGGTTCAGGGATTCTCAGGAGATAGTGTTACGCTGGCGGCCTGGACCTCTGTACCATTAACAGTACCTCCAGGTAGAGGGATTAGTTAGGGCCCCAGCTTAGGGTCAGCATAGGACCCTGACCTCCTGTACGCAGTGACAGCGTGACAACAGGGTTCTCCCCATTTGAGCTCTTGTATGGCAGGCACCCGAGGGGACTGCTGGATGTAGCCAAGGAGACATGGGAACAGGAGCCCACTCCACATAAGAGTGTCATCATCGAGCATGTGGCGAGGATGCAGGATCAGATTGTGGCTGTGCAGCACATAGTAAAGGAGCATCTGTTGGGCCGTTCAGAGCCCCATGTATAATAAAAGGGCCACAGTCAGGACCTTTAAAGGGAACTTGTCACCCCCCTGGCCATTTTGAAGTAAAAGAGCCACCTTCAGCAGCACTAAGGCAGCAGTCTGTGAAGGTGGCTTTTTTTTTCTGTGCCTCTGGAACGCTGAAATATTCAGTTTTAAAAATCGGTCCCCATACCTTAGATGAGTCACTGAGGTATGTCCTGTTCCCGTGACTTATCCTCCCCCCAGCCGTCCATCAAGCCCCTTCATTGATACCGCGCCTCCTCCAGGCTTTTTTTTCCTTTCGTTTCTGTGTGGCGCCTGCGCTCTTGTATCAGTCCCTGGGCATGCGAAGAGTGTTGGAAGCAGTGATCCCTCCCTAAAAACAGAATGCGATCTCTGTAATTCTCTCGTGGTGCCGTCATGTATGATGGAAAAACACGGGTATTACATACCTGGTAATGTGTTTTTTCATGAGACATGACGGCACCCTTATATTCCCGCCCTTGATCACGTCACTAGTTGGGTGCATCTTTATTATTTTTTCACTCCCTTGGATTGGGATAATTAAAATTGTAAAGAATGTATTATTTTATGTATGTACTAACATGCGGAGTTCCTCTCGTGCTCTGTAAAACAACTGATGCGGAGAGAGGAGCCGCCCCTTTTATCTTGAAGGTTTCCTGTCCTTGATGGGCGGATCCCCTCTCTCGTGGTGCCGTCATGTCTCATGAAAAAACACATTACCAGGTATGTAATACCCGTGTTTTCATGCATTAAAATACACTTTTATCTGGGCCACTAAAAAACCTAAGAGTAAAATAGTACGTGATCTCCACCTAGTGGTACATCTGGAATATACTAGTTAAGAAATATTTCTGTATTCTTGTCCCAATTCTGCCACAGGATACCACATTTAACAGTTCTGATACCTGCTCACGGTCTTCAGTGGCGAAACGCACCACATCAACTCTTTTTATCAACAAAAATGGACTATGGTCAAGATTGGAAGATCAACTAATACAGGCACCCATAGTGGGACACAGACAACCAAAAAGATGGAAAAATTTATCACAAAACAAAGTGGTCCTAAACATGAGCTACCGCAATACAGAGACTCAGAATTAGATGACTCACCAGAGGACCCCTCTGACTTTGCAGACTCAGATAAACCTATTTCTAGAAGCTTTATTAAAAATATTTTGTCTTCAGCCTTGGCTCCCCTGGCTAAAGATCTATCAACAATTAAAAAGGACATCCAGCAGATAGGTAACAGAGTGGAGGAACTAGAGGAAGCGCAGTCAAAATTGTCCGCCTTCGTCAAGGAACTAAAATCAGGTCTTCAACAACAGGAGGACCATATTAACTCTCTACACAGCAATGGAAGACATTGAAAACAGGAATAGAAGGAACAATCTGAGGGTCCGAGGCGTGCCTGAAGCGGCGGACCGAGAAGATATACCAGCTATTCTTAATGAACTCTTCTTGCCTATGCTGGACCCAGATGAAGGGAGGATGTTAATACTTGAGAGAGCACATAGGGCACTGAAACCCAAGCCTAAGCAATCAGAATTCCCAAGAGATATAATTTGTACAATTCTGGACTTCCACATGAAGGAGAAAATTTTCAAAAAGACAAGTGCACTAGACACTCTGGAATATAAAGTACTTAAAATTCGTGTTTTCCAAGATCTGGCACCGTCAACCTTGTCAAAGAGATACTTATTGAAAACCTTTACGGATGTCCTCAAGCAGAGACAATTTCCTTTACGCTGGCTTTTTCCATTTGGCCTACTCATCACAGCAGACGGCAAGAGATTCACAGTCAAATCATCCTCTGATATTGCCAAAATCTGTACAGAATTAGATATTCAGCTTGACCCGCTGCCTGACCTTCGCCTCGCCCACACCAATCTTAGCCTTCCCGACCTGTCAATGCATGAACCCTGGAGGAAGGCGGGCAACTCCAAAGAGCAAAGAAACAGAAAAAGACAAGCAGGAAACTAGCGCTCCTCCAATGACTGATTCTAGGACCCTAATCCCCTAACCATCTTTGAATTAATCTTTTAAGCCAGTCCATAACGACTGCCTAGTTAATAAGTGGAACAAATTGAAAAATTGTCATTTATTCTTCTGTTACATTCCTTGATGGGTATAACAGTGTTGTTTGTAATTTTGCTTATTAAAACGAAAGTTGTTAATTTAGGGCAACAAGCTCTTATCGTTGAATACATGTTAATGTTTCTATCCTTTACTTTCCTTTCTCCCCCCCAACCCCTCCCATGTCCAACAGCGGATCACCTTTCGTCTTCATCTGAGCCCCCGCGCCTCCCTGACCCGACATGTCTGACAGAACGCAAGAAACGACAGTAGCATCATACAACGTAAGAGGACTGAATGTGCCAATTAAACGAACTCAGGTACTGGCACATATCAAGAAACTGGTGATTGACATTGCACTCCTGCAGGAGACCCACTTCATACAGGAAAAAAACCCAAGTTTCGAGAAACATTACCACAACACATAGTTCCACTCGTTTTCCTCTTCCAGGAAAGGAAGAGGAGTGGCAATCGCATTAGCAAAATGCACACCATTTCAGTATCTTGACATACTCCACGATAGAGATGGTAGATACAGGGGTTGGACAAAATAATGGAAACACCTGGAAACATCAACAAAAGTTAGTTTAATATGGTGTTGGTCCACCTTTTGCGGCGATTACAGCCTCAATTCTCCGAGGTATGGATTCATACAAGGTGTGAATCATCCAGTTCTTTGAGCGACAATGGCGGCGGAAATCGACGTCTAATTGAATCTCTAAAATCGACCAAAAATGCTCAATAACGTTGAGGTCTGGGGATTGTGGGGGCCAGAT
>VIAB01010326.1:50144-67940 GCA_009801035.1 Oophaga pumilio | reverse complement strand
CACCCTACCGTGCGAGACTTTTCCCACTTTTCACAAGCACAATCATCATGTAGTAGAATTGACTATCTCTTTATCCCATTTCAGGTGTCCCCACATTTGAAAGATTCACAAATAATCCCGGTCGTTCACTCCGACCACTCCATCTTAATAAATAAACTCTTAATAGGACATAGACCAAAAAATAACACATGGAGGTTGAATGAAGCTTTAATAGCGGATGAACCTTCCAGAAACAAAATAAAAAAGAAACTCCAAGAGTTCTTCGAGATCAATCTGAGAGACAATATTCAATTCTCAACTATTTGGGATGCCCACAAGGCCGTAATAAGAGGTGAATTGATTTTTTTGGCCTCGCATAAGAATAAAATTAGGAAAGAAAAAACTAACACTCTTTTTAAAGAGATCCAAACACTAGAACAAGACCGTAAAACTACACTCGACCCTAATACCTTAACTCTGCTCTCACAGAAGAGACAATCTCTTAGAGACCTACTAAACAAAGACTGTGAAAATTTATACTAGGTGGAAACACAGGATATTTGCTCATGGAGATAGAATGACAAAATTTATGACATCCATGATTAAAAAACGTAAGGCTAAGTCACTTATCTATACGATTAAGGGTTCAGACGGAACCAAAATTACAAACCCGGATGGGATAGCTTCCGCCTTTAGGGAGTATTACTCCTCTCTATATGATTTACGCCGGGGAGAGAGCGTCGATCATCTAGAAAAAAGACGAATCAGTATAAGAGATTTGTTACAAAATATAAACCTCCCTACCTGATCCGAAACACAACAAAACAAACTAACAGCCCCTTTTACAATCAAGGAACTCCAGTCTACCCTGTCGGACTGCCCTATGGGCAAGAGCCCAGGCCCAGATGGCCTCCCGATATCCTACTATAAAGCTTTTCGGGACCTGTTGTGCCCGTACCTATTGAGGCTGTGCAATGAAGTATTGGGAGGAGCGGCTTTCACGAGACAGACGCTAGAAGCACATATCTCTTTAATACACAAAGAAGGTAGAGATCCTGAACTATGCAGCAACTACAGACTGATCTCGTTATTAAACAATGAACTAAAAATATTCGCAAAAATGATTGCCACGAGGATTGGTTTGATCCTAGACACACTTATCTCCCCTGAACAAGTGGGTTTTGTGAAGGGTAGAGAGGGGAGAGACAACTCCCTGAAAGTACTGCACCTGATGCAACATGCGCACAACCACCACAGACCCCTAGTTTTAATGGGCACCGACGCAGAGAAGGCGTTCGACAGGGTAGACTGGACATTCATGCATGAGACACTTATGAAATTTGGTTTTCCTCCCACAATTATTGACGCCATCTTTCACATGTATAAATCACCCTCTGCAAAAGTAAGGGTAAATGGGTATTTTTCTCCACCCTTTGAAATCAAAAATGGCACACGTCAAGGCTGCCCTCTTTCACCAGCTCTGTTCGTCCTAACTATTGAGACGTTAATTCAGAGCATTAGACAGCACCCATCAATAAGAGGTATTAAGGTCTCGGATTCTTCCCATGTTGTAGCGGCGTTTGCAGATGACCTTCTTTTACTTCTATCAGACCCTGAGAAAGAAATACCGGCAGTGTTGGGAAGGTTTGAGGCATATGGAGAGCTATCGAACTTTAAGATTAATCTAGAGAAATCTGAGGCGATGGGGATAAATATACAACATACAACCACTCAAAATTTGAAGACTAAATTCCCAATAAAATGGAATTATAACTATATTAAATACTTAGGAATTAAACTGAGCCCACATTGGAACTCCCTTTTCTCACGCAACTTTGTACCCCTTCTCGATACTACTTTAGAGGCCAAGTCGTGGAGAGCACTCTATATATCCTTTATAGGACGAAAAAACCTCATCAAAGGGTTCATTCTACCCAAGTACAGCTACATATCCAGAATGTTACCCATTAAAGTCCCAGACACGTTCTTCAAAAGTGTCCGTTCTCTTTTTGGGAATTATATATGGGGTGGCTTAAAACCTAGATTAAGCTATAACACACTTTCCCTCCCTAAATTTAAAGGGGGCATAGGAATCCCTGACCCACAAAAATACCACGCTGCGGCAACCTTGTCGCTGTTAATTGACTGGACGCGAGATAATAGCCACAAATTATGGACAGGGATTGCAAACGAGTCACTGACAGTCCCAATTTCCACTATTCTTTACTCGTACACAGACTTTACAAAGAAAATTCTTACCCCAAACGCAATATCAAAAAACTTGATCAAGACTTGGGTCAGATTCTCCTCCTCACTAATGCCACTTCCATCACCTTTGATAAAAGTAAAGGACCTACCCGGCCTTTATTTAGACTGCCCTTTTATTAAAGGCACAGATTCTCTACATAGGATAAACGAAAGTCTAGATGCTTTCATGGAAGATGGTGTAATCCTCCCATTAGATAATATACAAACTAATTTCCCACACTACCATATTAACTTCCTTCATTACAACAGGCTCAAAAACTCGATGAGATCGTATTTGCAACCTGGACTCCCGCTCAGAGAGTTGACTGCTTTTGAAAAGCTAGTGACTCAGAGAAATAAACCAACCTCTGTCAAACGAGCGTTTATATTGAAGTGGGAAAAAGACCTCAAATTTAAATTACAAGACTGGGAAGTTGAACATATCTATAAAAACTCGCATGGACCATCAAGCTGTGTAAGGGTTCAAGAAAATTCATACAAGGTCCTTACTAGGTGGTATGCCACCCCTGTCACAAAGAAAGCTGTGGCAGCCCAACGCATCCTCTAATTGTTGAAGATGCTTCGGCGAAAAGGGATCATTCTTACACATATGGTGGCAATGCGACAAAATTCAACCATTCTGGAAAAAAGTGCTCAAAATTTCAACAAAACTTTGCCAGCTCCCAAACCCCCCATCCTTGAAATTAATCTTTCTCAACTGGTCAAGTGACATTGCACCATATAAACACAAAAAGCTTCTCATGTTCTTGATAGCAGCAGCTAAAATGCTCATCCCCCTACATTGGCTATCCCAGAGCTGTCCTACCCTGTCAGAATGGTTACACGAAGTAAGTCAACTATATCACATAGAAGAAATAATAGCTAGCACGAATTTCAAGCTAGGAAAATTTAGATCGACCTGGGCACCGTGGAAAAAGACGAATACTTAGAACTATTAAATTCTCAATAAAATATATCAATTTGCCCTAGGATCACCCATATCTAAATTAACACCTGCTGATTAGCCATACAAATAGGACAGAACTCCCGCCGATTTGACTCCTCCCCTGACTGGAATACCGACCCCACCCCTAACCCTCCCCCTCTGTCTACCCTCTTTTTCTCTCCTACTTCTACCCTTTTACTTCAGTAAAAGGCTCATACTTATATGCAACTGATATATGCGTATCTATCAATGATCTACGTCAAGGATCTCTTCATGGACTCACGATTTTAATTATTAAAACTCGGCTGGATTCCGTCCGGCTTGTTCTATAGCAAAACGTTACAAGTAATACTATATAAGATGTTAATTCATATATAGCAATGCTCTGTCGGAAATTCATGAAACTATTGATGCTTGATGTATCTCGTTGCATGTGATGTTACACTTTTTGTTAAAACAATAAAAAGATGTTTTTTAAAAAAAAAAAGGTAAGAAGACAGTGATGGTCCGGTGGAATCCTCAAGCGGAGGAAGCATTCCAGTCCCTGAAGTCGGCGTTGTGTGGACAGCCTGTCCTCGTCAGCCCCGACTTCAAGAAAACCTTTATTGTGCAAACCGATGCCTCAGAGGTAGACCTAGGAGTGGTGCTGTTGCAAGAGGTGAACGGGGATGAGCATCCAGTCACCTACTTGAGCAGGAAACTGACACCGGCAGAGAAAATTATAGTGTAGTGGAGAAGGAGTGCTTGGAAATTAAATGGGCCTTGCAGTCCCTACGCTACTATTTGCTCGGGCGTCAGTTTCGTTTGCTAACGGACCATTCACCCCTCGTCTGGATGAGAAACGCAAAAGAGAAGAATACCCGAGTCACCAGATGGTTCCTGTCCCTACAAAACTTCAGTTTCTCTGTGTAACATTGAGCGGGGAAATCACAGGGAAATGCGGATGCCCTGTCACGAGCCCCCTGTAAGGTTGACGAATGTTCAACCCCACAAGTTTGGACAGAGGGGTGGGGTATGTGAGACAGTGACCGGTGTCATATGCGAGGGTCGCTATGTATCTCCCAGGATGAGGACGGAGTCCTATTAGACCCCCTGGAGTGCCTTGTGTTTACAGCAGGACGCCTGCGAGTCACAAGGCAGAGATAAATGTGAGCATGGACCTGGTCAGGTTACTTGGCCAAGGCATTTTTCAGTTAATACCAAGAATGGGCTTTTATTTTTAGAGCGATCTACAGGATGATAGTGGGGTGGGTCGCTCCACTCCAGAGCCTGGTCTTACAAGTGACCATGGCTACAGATTCCTGTTTAACCCTGTAGTATGGGGTTTTGGGTATGTCAGTGTTGGCTTGCAAGCAGACAGAGCAGTTGGTCTGCAGAGCTCTCCCTGTGTGAGGTAACACAGGCCAGCGGAGCCAAAAGGTCTGGCACCCCCTGTGTACTCGGAAGTGCGGTCGCTCACTGTAACCGGTCCCGGACCGTCTTTTTCCCGGCTGCTATCCAGAGGATACAGTGTGCTGTGCACTGTGTGAGTTTTTGGACATTAAACACATTTTGTTTTTCAACTTGCTTGGGTCACTGCCTCATCACTGCACAGCATGGACACCGCTGTATCACAGTGGCCGTAGGCCACTTGTAAGACCCTGCTGGAGGGAGTGAACCGCACCACTGCCATCCTTTAGTTCACTCCAAAAATAAAAGCCCATGCCAGGTTTTCTTAAATCTGCCTTGGCCAAATAGCTTGACAAAGTCCACACTTGCTTTTATTCTGTGCTGCAACAACAGCTTTATTTGTGACTGCAGTGCACTCCAGCAGCCTTAATACGCTTCTATGCGTATCGTGGGGATACATACTGCCCCTCACATATAATTCCCCTGGCTGCCTCACATACTACTGCCCCTCTGTTCATACTTGTGGGGTTGAACATTTGTCGCCATACAGGGTGACCCGTGACAGGGCATCCGCATTTCCTTGCGACTTTCCCTCCCGATGTTCCACTGAAAAACTAATATTTTGTAGGGACAGGAACCATCTGGTGACCCGAGTATTTCTCTCCTTTGCATTGCTCATCCAGACGAAGGGTGAATGGTCCGTTACCAAACTAAGCTGACGCCTGAGCAAATAGTAGTGTACGGACTCCAAGGCCTACTTAATCTTTGCATGACAAAGTTTTTTCTGAAGTCTGGGCTAATGAGGACTGGCTGTCCACACAACGCCGACTTCATGAACTGGAATGCTTCTTCCGCTTGATGGTTCTACTGGACCATAACAGACTTCTTACCCTTTAACAGGTCAGATAGGGGTGCAAATCTCCAGCAAAATTCGGTATCTCATTGAGGCCCATGGGTGTTTGGGTTTTAAGGCGATAAATCCAGCTCGTCACATTGCTATATCATTCGATTACAGTTGCCTCCCCTTTTGGGAATGTTGATTTTATCGATTCCCATAAACCTTAAATGGGAGCTGACTCCACTGTGATTGATGTTGATGTGTCTAGCCAGGGGGGTATCTCTTTTAACTCTCCTAAATTCTGTGATTGTTTTTCCTATATATTCCAGGCCGCATTGACAAACGGCTCTATAGATGACTCCCATTCATGCGGCAGTTGATGAAAAGACGTAGTTAATATTCATTATCTGTAACATTGATTGTAAAGTGGTGTCCCATTAAGATAATAGGGCAGACTATACAGCCGCTGCATTTGTAACATCCCTCACACAGAGGGTAAGGCAGGTTTCCTTTTTTGGGGGGAGGAAATGGTATGAACCAACCTGTCAACTATAGATCTTCCCTTTTGAAAGGTAATTTTATGGTAAGTTCCTACTAGATCCACAATGTTCCCAACCATCCGCAAAATAAGCCTTTAGTTTTCTGTAAATTTTTGTGTTTAGGTTTCCTTCAGGAGTTTTTTAGACGTTTAGGTCCAGAAATGAAAGCTCCATTTTATGGTGCTCAAAAGTGAAAGAAAGACTAAGAGAGTTATTGCTAAGTTTGGTGACAAAATTTGCCATACTTGTTACATCACCATTCCATGTCAACAGAACGTCATCAATGTAATGTGAACAAAGTGCTATTTTGGGAGACTCTTCAAGAAAGGAACCCCCAAACACATCGGTCTCTTTACACCAGCCCAGGAGCAAGTCGGAATAGGAAGTCACACATCGGCTACCCATGGCTGTGCCCCTAAGCTGGTGGTAGACAGAACCATTAAATATGAAAAGGTTTTATATCAGACAAAACTCCATAAGAGTCAACAAGAACTCAGTATGTCCCAAGTATTGTTGACCTTTACTCTTTAGACCGTCATGATGATTGATAGAGGAATAAAAGGCCTCTACATCAATACTACATAGGATTGAGTCTGGTTCCAAAACCAGACCACCAAGTTTTCTTGATAGGTCTGTCGAATCTCTAGTGTAAGAGTTTAATGATATAACAAATGGTTTTAATAACTCGTCCAGATATATCCCTATATGATGACAAATTCTATCAATTCCTGTGACTATTGGTCTCCCCTTTAAAGGAGACAGATTACTCCCGAGGGAGGTTCGCATGTTAATCACCGGGCCAATTTTTACAATTCTGACCACTGTCCCTTTATGATGTAATAACCCTGGAATGCTTCAACGCATCTTGACGATTCTGAGATTTTTTTTTGTGACATATTGTACTTCACGATAGTGATACAATTTTTTCGATATAACTTGCGCCTATTTGTGTAAATTGTGAAAATTTGGTGAAAATCTGGAAAATTTTTCAATTTTCAAACTGAATTTTTATTCCCTTAAATCAGAGTAATATGACACACAAAATAGTTCATAAATAACATTTCCCACATGTCTACTTTACATCAGCACAATTTTTGAAATAATTTTTTTTTTCATTAGGAAGTTATAAGGGTTAAAAGTTGACTAACGATTTCTCATTTTTACAGCAAAATTTACAAAACCGTTTTATTAGGGACCACCTCACATTTGAAGTCAGTTTAAAGGGTCTATATGGCAGAAAATACCGAAAATTGACACCATTCTAAAAACTGCACCCCTCAAGCTGATCAAAACCACATTCAAGAAGTTTATTAACCCTTCAGGTGCTTCGCAGGAATTAATGGAATGTGAAAGGAAAAAATGAACATTTAACTGTTTTTCACTAAAACGTAACTTTAGACTAATTTTTTTTCTATTTTCACAAGGGTAACAGGAAAAAATGAACCCCAAAATTTATAATGCAGTTTTTCCTGAACATGCCGATACCCAATATATGGGGAACAACCACTGTTTAGGCGCAAGGCAGAGTTCGGAAGAGGAGTTAGACTTTTTCAAATGCAAAATTGGCTGGAATTGAGATCGGACGCCATGTCACTTTTGGACAGCCCCTGATGTACCTAAACAGTGGAAACCCCCACAAGTGCCCCCATTTGGGAAACTAGACCCCCAAGGAACTTATCTAGATGTGTGGTGAGCACTTTGAACCCCAAGTGTTTCACTAAAGTTTATAACGCAGAGCCGTGAAAATAAAAAATAATTTTGTTTCCTCATAAATGATCTTTTAGCCCCCAATTTTTTATTTTCACAAGGGTAACAGGAGATATTGGACCCCAAAAGTTGTTGTCCAATTTGTCCTGAGTACGCTGATACCCCAAATGTGGGAGAAAATGTCTGGGCTCGGAGGGAAAGTAGTGACATTTTGGAATGCAGATTTTGATGGAATGGTCTGCGGGTGTCATGTTGCATTTGCAGAACCCCTGATGTGCCTAAAGAGTAGGAATCCCCCACAAATGAACCCATTTTGGAAACTAGACCCCCCCAAGGAACTTATCTAGATGTGTGGTGAGCACTTTGAACCCCCAAGTGTTTCACCCCCAAGTGTTTCACTAAAGTTTATAATGTAGAGCCGTGAAAATAAAAACTCATTTTTTTCCACAAAAATTATCTTTTAGCCCCCAATTTTTATTTTCCCAAGGGTAACCGGAGAAATTGGACCTCAAATGTTGTTGTGAAATTTATCCTGAGTACGCTGATATGTGGGGGGGAACCACTTTTTGGGTGCATCGCAGAGCTCGGAAGAGAAGGAGCGCCGTTTGACTTGTTCAAACCAAAATAGGCTGGAATTGACATGTGCCTAAACAATGGCAATGCCCAACAAGTGCCCCCTTTTTTGGAACTAATATACTGTTTCGTGTTATGTAAATTTTGTAATGTAGTGGCATATGTCAGTTGTGTAGTGTTTGTCAGGTTGTCATGCGTCAGTTGTGTACGTCAGAAATGAATTTAGTAGTGCATGGAGGTGTGGTACAGTCTGAAGCATTCTTTCATACACAGACCAGGTTTATTGGGGCAGGTGTCGCATTGATAAATGGTATCCTTGCGCATTCCCCTTTTGTAAAACACCTCTTTTGCGACTTAGCTTTTTTTCCACTTTGAGGGACCTCCCCTGGGAAAATGTTGACCTGGTATGATACGAGCACCTTCAGTTCTGGAAGTACTGGGGTCCGCTCCTTCCTGAGTGCCAAATGTCAGGGCCTTGATCACTACCGCCTGAAACTAAAGGTACGACTTATCGGTGTGGCCTGCACATCATGACAACAGGAAAGCTTGAGCATTGCTATCTGTATGATGTGCACGGCCAGCTTCTTGTACCACACCTTGGCCTTTCTCAAAGCACTGTAAGGCTGGAGGAGTTGATCAGAGATCAACGCCCCCCATGTTTTTGTTCTACTCCAGTACACAGTCCGGTTTGCTGACCTATTCACAGGTACCTCGTACAGTGCCGAAGGCACTGCCATCACCGTGTATGGTGGTCAAAAGAAGGTATCCCTCTTGTCCTTATACTTGACCACCAATAGGTGGTCGCTACATTGGGCTCTGCTGTCACCTCTTTTGAGCATCTGCCCAATTAGCGTTTTTTGGGAGGCCTCTTTGATTTTTACGGACAGTACCGCAGGCTGTGGTACCTCGCGCAGAGAGGGTTTTGAAGAGTGGGATGGTGGTATAAAAGTTATCCGGGTAGAGGTGATAACCTTTAACCAGCAGTGGGTGCACCAAATCCCACACAATTTTCCCACTCCCAGGACAGGGAGGCATTGAGGGAGTTTAATCTGGGTGTCCTTCCCTTCATAAACTCTAAACCTGTGGGTGTACCCTGAGGTACTCTCACACAGCTTATAGAGTTTAATAACATACCTAGCCCTTTTATTGGGCAGGTACTGACGGAATTTGAGCCTCCCCTTGAAATGAATTAAGGACTCATCCACGCAGATGTCACTTTGGGGCACGTACACTTCAGCAAACTTTGTTGAAGTGTTTGATGACCGTCCGAACTTTGAACAGACGGTCAAAGTTGGGGTCATCTCGGGGTGGACATTGTGCATTATCGGTATAATGCAGAAATTTGTGGATGGCCTCAAAATGTGTCCGGGCCATGACCATTTGGAACACTGGAGTGTTGTATAAAACATCAACACTCCAACATTGCCGAAGTTCTGGCTTCTTCAGGATCCCCATGTGAAGGACCAGGCCCCAAAACTGCATCATTTCAACTGCGTCTACAGGAAATCAGGAATCAGTGGCTCATAATTTTCAGGGGGGTGAGGTCCATACAGGGTCAGGAGTGAGGGTGCTGGTACATCTTCTGTCCTGGGACATCTGCGTGGCAGTTCAGCAGGACCTGAGGAGGAAGATGAGAAAGAGGATGAATCTGAAAAATAAAGAAATGTGGGATCCTCTCCCTCGCTATCAGTGTCGGAGGCAAGGAAAGCATATTCCTCCTTCGCTGAATAGCGTTGGGACGAGTGGGACAATATTTTTTTTTCATGAATATGGTGATTGTGTCAGTGTCATGCTGTCTCTGTATACAGGAGAACCGGGGTCTATGCTGACCCTAAGCTGGGGTCCTGACTAATCCCTCTACCTGGAGGTACTGTTGATGGTACAGAGGTCCAGGCCGCCAGCGTAACCCTATCTCCTGTGAATCCCTAACCACTGTAATCTAGTCCTGAGAAGGACCCTGATTACCACCACAGGGAACAGGAAGGTAACGGCCTTCACTCACAGTATAAGACAAACAAGACAGTACAAGGGGTAAAAATAAAAGACCACCTTGTATACAAAACTACCACTACAGAGGGAACACCAACGGGTAAGGAGATAACTAATAAAGCGAGGAGAGGAGAAAACCACAACAGGTACTCTTAGCTTTAGACTTCTCAATACGATCCGCTCTGCTGGTCTGCATGAATGCTTTCACCGACACTTCCCTAGCAGACAGGCAGGTATTTGAAGGAAACCAATTACAAGAACATTAATTGCAGCTGAGCCAGGCTGGTCTTGTCCAGCACAGAGAGAGGGATAATTAACTCCCTCTCTGCTGAAAAACACCCAGCACCAGAAACTCAGCTGTGAGAAGTCAGGGTGTGCAATCGCGACGATCTTCGCAGCGACACACCCGTGACAGTCAGTACTTTATTTAACTGTTTGTGTGTGTGAGATAGTGCTTAGTGTAAACTTAATTGTCTGAAAAGAAAAAACTAAAAGAACCAGCAACCAGGGAGAAAAAAATGTCAGTAAAAAAATAAAAATAAAACAGCAGGCATGAGCTCTGATGAGTGAACTGCGGCACTCATCAAAGCTCGGTGGCTGCTGGATGTGCGCACGAAGGTGGCGAAGAAGAAATGTTGTTTAAAATAGCAGACAGAAGCTCTGATGAGTGAACTGCATCAATAGTCAAAGTTCGGCGGCTGCTGGATGTGCGCGCTAAGGTTGGGCAGAAGAAATGTGTCTAAAACAGCAGACACGAGCTCTGATGAGTGAACTGCGTCACTTATCAAAGTTCGCTGGCTGCTGGATGAGCACATGGGGGTGGCGCAAAGTGGGGTGAAAAAGAAAAGTAGAAAACAGCAGGCACAAGTGCTAATCGGTGAACTGCGTCACCAATCAACGCTCGGCAGGTGCTGAATGTTCGCATGAGGGTGGTGCAAAGGGGCTTGGAGGGGGTAAAAAGAGGAGGAAGGGGAAGAGGGTGATTGGGGTGGATGAAGAGAGATCTGGCAGGGATCAGGGATCAAAACACTTACACTTGTTTCTCCTTTCTTCTGTCTTCTCTGTTCTTTCTTCAGCAGGGATTTTGATGTTACAGGCTTCTATGGCACCACAAGGCCCAGCACGGCAGCACATCCTGTAGCGTGACCGCTCTGTAGAAATCCTCAGCTACTGTGAGGACCTGCAGCGTGGTCACAGAGCGGTCATAACGCTGCTGTGCCCTGTCATTTTTGCGATCAATGATGAAATCTGTCGCATCAATCAGAGCTGGCTCTGGTGACACTGGCGTTGCCAGGCAACAGCCTAGGATCAGAGCTCACAGCGTGGATCCTAGACAGGTCACATCCAGGTCACAGCACGGTCACATCACGGCTGTGCCCTGTGATTGGCGTGATCAATGTAACCGTCGATCGCTCCAATCAGCGGGTCCAGGCCATGCCTGGCATTGCTAGGCACCAGCCTAGGATCAGTGTTCTTACAGCTCAGATCCTAGGCAGGTTGTAATAAACTGCAGTTGCGGAGGATGTCGACATGGATGTGAGGCAGACAAGAGTTAAAGGTTTATTCAACAGTTCAAAACATTCCACTCAGGGAGGAGCAGATGGGGGTTAAATGCAACAAGCAAAGGGTTAAGCAGTTTTTTTCAGAAAGAGAAACAAAGGCAGGTAAACACTTATCAGTCTGTAGAGGGCTTGATTAAAGGGTCTAATTCTCCAACGTCGGCACCGTCAACAGCGGCACATGAAGTCTCTTTCAGATCCTAGTCCACGGAAAGGACACGGTCTCCAAGGCAGGCAACGGAATGATGTAGGGTGAGACGAGGTCCTGCTTCCACCGGTCTTTGTCACAATGCTACGTCCAGCACGAGACGCCGCAGGAACCATACTGCGTTCTTCAGTCAGTCCAATTACTCCTCTCTGAGGCTTATGCCTTCCGCTCAGTTCACCAAGCCTGTGCGCGTCTGCCTCTAAACTGTTGAGGGAGTCTCCTCCGGTCACGGAGGCTGGCAGGTCAGCGTCAGTTCGGGGGGCGCTCACAACGTCAAGACTCTTTGCTCCTGGCAGCTCACTCTCCTGCGCTCTGCACTTTCCCGCCCGGACTCTCCTCAATTTCCCGTGTGCAACGACTTTTAACTCACCCCAGCCCCCTTCTGTCACATGGGAAGGTTGGTCCAGGAACAATAAGCTTTCCCCCGAGAACACTGAAAGCTGCCTCGGTGGTTCCAGACACGGAGCAGAGAAGGCAACCCCATTCGAGTCTATCTTCCTCTTGATCCCCTTACTAGGTCACAGGCAGGGCACAGAGTGGTCACACCATGGCTGTGCCCTGCGATTGGCACGGTCGATGTAATCGTCGATCGCGCCAATCAGAGTCCGTTCAGGCGATTCCTGGCATTGCCAGGCACCAGCCTAGGATCAGTGCTCGATCCTAGGCTGGGACATCAGTGTTACAGGAAATCTGATTGCCTGAAACAATGAAAAATGCTGCGATTGGCTGTTAAGAATTGAACAGCCAATCACAGCGATCGTGGTTGCGGGCAGGCGGCGACACTCCCAAGGATGATGGCACTATCTACCCAGAGGTAAGATGGCGCCAGAATTTTAATGTGATCACTGCAACTTCGGTCGCAGTGTCAGATTAAAAAAATGACGTAATATTTCGTCCATGGTCAAATAGGCCCAAGTCACATGGAAGTAATATTACGTCCGATGGCAGAAAGGGGTTAATGATGTAACAAATGGTTTTAATAACTCGTCCAGATATATCCCTACATGATGACAATTCTATCAATAATCCTGAGACTATTGGTCTCCCCTTTAAAGGAGACAGGCCTTTGTGCATCTTGGGGAGACAATAAAAAGTAGGATATGACCGATATATGTAATCATATAAGTTCTTATCAATGTACAGTCTTGCGAGTCCATCATCTAGGATACTTTTTCATTGTCTGAGAAAGGTTGTTGTGGGGGTTTGTGGATAGCTTCTCATAATTCACTTGGTCATTTAGAATATAAAGTAGTCTTTATGATTCATGATGACAGTGTTGCCCACATCTGTCGTTGGATTGCCCCCTCGGATTACCTCAATTCCTGTGTCTACCCCTAGAGGTTTTGGGGCGTGTATCAGAGTTGGGTAAATCAGTATCTGTGGAGGATATATCCGTGTCAAAATTTCTGGGAAGATTCCTGTTGGTGGGACATACCAAAGAGTGGAATGAAAAAACCCAAAGGTATGAAATGGGATGTAAACTGGTGTGCATACAGCATGTAAGCTGTTACAATTGGTCCCGGTCCTGCTGCACCCGGTCCCATACCTCCGCGGGGTCCCCGTCAAGATTCCCGCTCTGTGCCGGCCTCACACCATCCTGCTGCAGCCTCTGCACCTTCCCTACCCTCTGCTTCCTGGCACGCTGTCAGCAGGTTCCCGGGGAGGGTGCTTAGGTCGCGCATGCATGCTTCTGGTCTCTTAAAGAGACAGCACGCATTTTTCAAAAATGCCTCTGACCAATGGCGTGGTACTGATTACTATTTTTGACCCCTCCGCCATAGGGAGGGCGCCGGAGCAACAAGTATCTTCTGTTGCTAGCTTACGGTCCCGCTGTTATTGTGCCTGTGTTTCTGCAGTGTTCTGCCTAGTGCTCTGCTTACACGGTTTGTCTCCGCAGACTATCAGTTACCTGGCTGTCCAGGACGACGTCCATACAGTCTACGCCAATTCCGTCCCACTACTCAGCCATCCGAACCTCTGGACAACGCCAGTGCCAGCCGATACCCGTGTACCCGAAAACCGCCGGTCAGCTCCATCATACCTGTTAAACCTGTTAACCATTTGTCCCGCTGGGACAGCTGCCACATGTCCAGCGTCTAACTGTAGGTAGCACCTATGTCCCCCAGACATTCCATTCTGATCCTGTTCGAGGGAACTTACTATGGGTGTCTGGGGCTCACTCAGTCACGCCCCATTTGGAGCCTCCCGGACCATGGTCCCGAGGTTCCACAAATATTGCAACAAAAAAACGAATGTGAACTTCACCACCTGTGCCTCCGCTTCCATTCATTACAGAAGCGCATGTTCACACTAGCCACTGAACAGTAAAAAATAAAGACAGAAACATAATGATTGAATACCCTGCTGTAAATAAATAAATAGCATAGTGCATGAAAATAATGTACGGTACTTAGATAACATGGAGACAAAAAATATGTTGAATTAATTACTGTGCATGCACTGGAACAGATAGGAGACCGGACAGTGCAGTGAAATGGGCCATCTTGGAGAAACAATCTACAACCACTCAGATCACTGTACACCAGGCCAATACTTGAAGATCGGTGATGAAATCCATTGCAATATGCTGCCTGGGAGCAGATGGTACAGGGCAAAGGAAGTAACCAAAGCTGTTTTAGGGCTTTGTTCTGAGCACAAGATGGACAGGCAGAGACAAAATCTGCACTATCCTTGCGCAAGGACGGCCACCAATAATGTTGGTAGATGAGGAGAGCCATTTTCTTCTGTCCAGTATGACCAGTCAACTTAGATGAGTGACTCCAGTCTTTCCGAAGGGGAGATGAGACAAATCCAATGGAGCAACCGCACAAATTTTGAAGGGCTGAATGATATGTTGGGGCTCCCACTGGTTGGAAAACTAGAAGGATATAGAGAGAGCATCTGCCTTGACGTTCTTATCTGCCGGACGAAAATGGAGTGTGAATTTGAAGTGGGTGAAGGACAGACCACCTGGCTTGTCATGGGTTAAGTCGCTGAACAAATTGCAGATATGCAAGATTCTTGTGGTCCGTGTATATAACCACCGGGTGTATAGCTCCTTCCAGCCTGAAGAGCCACTCCTCCATAGCCAATTTATTCATCAATAGTTCTCGATCTCCTACTGTATAGAGTAATTGCTTTCCAGAACAGAAAAGATCTTGTAAAAGAAGCCGCAGGTCACCATGCAACCAGAAGAAGACTTCTGAGTAAGAACGGTTTCAGCACCTGAAGAAGAAGCATCCACCTCCAGAAAGAACTGCTTGTTATTATGATGATGCAGCACAGGACCTGAGGAGAAGGCGTTTTTAAATGTCACAAAGGTGTTTTCTGTCTCTGGAGTACATATCTTAGGATTGGCCCCCTCGTGAGTCAGGGCAAAAATAGGAGCAGTCTGAGAGGAGAAATGTGGAATAAACTGGCAGTAATAGTATGCAAATCCGAGAAAACTGCTGGATTGCTTTCATACCATTTGGAGGGGGCCACTTTAAGACAGCGGAAACCCTCTCCGGATGCATTTTCACGCTGGTCTTGGAGATGATGTACCAAAGAAATGGAGGAGATGTCTGCTTGAAGATGTACTTTTCATATTTGGCGTACAGACAGTTCTTCCTCAACCTCTGGCAAACATTACTTCAGAGTAAAGGCAGATCGGGAGAGAACACCAAGATGTCGTCTAGGTATACCACCACACGTGTAGGCAGCTCCCAGAAGATGTCATTCACCAGTTCTTGACAGACGGTGGGGGAGTTACAGAATCCAAAGGGCATTACCCGATACTCATAATGCCCATCTTGGGTATTAAAGGCCGTCTTCCATTCATCTCTTGACGAATACGGATCAGGTTGTATGACCCTTGAAGGCTGAGTTTTGTGAAAACTTGGGAACCTTTAAGTCGATTGAACAACTTGGAGATGAGAATCAGAGAGTACTTAATCTTGATAGCAATTTGGTTGAGATCCCTACAGTGGATACAGGGTCACAGACAACCATCCTTTTTCTTCACAAAAAAGAAACCTGCTCCAACTGGGGAGGAAGATTTCAGGATAAATCCCCTGAGAAGATTCTTTTCAGTATACTCAGACATGGCACGGTTTTCAGCTTGCAACAGGGAATAGATTCGGCCTCATGGAAGGGAAGCGCCTGACAGAAGGTTGATAGGAGAGTCATATGACTTATGAGGTGGTAGAGTCTCAGCCTCCTTTTTATAAAAGACGTCCGTATACGTCCAGCATGTAGGAGGCAAACCAGGTAAATTAGATGGAAAAGCCGGAGGTCGAGTAGGAAGAATTGGAAATAAACATCTCTCATGGCACTCCTGACCCCAACGGAGTACTTCTCCAGCTCTCCAATCCAAGACTGGTTCATGTTTTCACAGCCATATCAGACCTAGAAGCAGCAGACCCGACAGCATATAGAAATTAACCTCCGAATGTAGCATTCCTATTCGGAGTTCTACAGGCTTAGTCACGAATAGAATGATTTTAGAAAGAGGTTGCTACCACAGGGCACTGTGTAGGGGTTGTACTCGCTCAGGTGCGATGGGAGGCAATCAAGAGGCATGTTCCTTTAAAAAGTTCATGGGCTTTAATGCTTCACAAACCCACAAAGCAAAACAGAAAAAAATAGCCTTTAGCTCAGGCAAAACAAAGTACAAGTGTCCAGTACTTCAGGCTTGGTTCTGGAGCCTCAACACACGCTGGAGTCTTCCACCTCCCCACATACAGACCATGTGTTAAGCAGTAGCCTACCTTATATAGCTATATGTTCTCCCCGTGTTTGCGTGGGTTTCCCCTGGGTACTCCGGTTTCCTCGCACATTCCAAAAAAACATACTGATAGGGAATCTAGATTGTGAGCCCCATCGGGGACAGCGATGGTAATGTGTGCAAACTGTAAAGCGCTGCGGAATATGTTAGCACTATATAAAATTAAAGTTTATTATTATTATAACCACAGCTAAGAACATATCACTTGACTAGTCATGTGGTAGTGACATCACCACAGGTCCTCAAACACATATAGAGGTACGGTGATGCCACTACCCAGGTCTGAGGTATATGGGTAGCCCGACCCTCCCATCTCTCAGAGCTACCCATAACCCAGACACAAGTGTACTAAACTGCCCCTTAGTGCTTATGTGCACTAAAGAAAACACTTCGGGTTACATCAGAGACAAGCCATCTCTGTGACACATACCTCCCATCGACTATACAACCCTTAGCCACGCTACAACGGATACTGATAGAGAGGGGAGTGATTTTTTCCCAGGATTACATCTCCAACAAATCCTAGACTCAGGCATTTCCCAGTCTCTCCGAGCAGTAGCAGATTACATGCTCAGGACTGCCACAATAGAAGCAACTTCCCTCGGACCAGCAGCCCTCCTGATGATACTTGGTCATCTTCACCTGGTCTACCTGCATTGACTCAGAAAAGGGTGCCGGAGCTGAGGTTTGCTGCATGACTGATCTTTGAAAGATAGGAGCCAGGCATAAAGGTATTCTCTTGCTGTTCACCTCCCTGGAACTCTCCTGAAACCTGATGTCTATCTGTGTTGCTAGAAACACCAGGTCATCCAGTGAGGTGGGTATATCATGACCGGCCAGCTCATCCTTGATTTGCACTGACAGACCTTCCCAGAAGGTGGCGACCAGAGCCTCATTATGGCCTGTGCAAACTGTAATGGACTGGATGGTGGAACCACTGTGCCGGTATACGAGGAGAGCCTAGAGGGGCGTAACTAGGTGGCTCACGGTGAGGAAAGGAACCGCCACCATCTTATATTGGCCTGCTCCAGCCTCCATTTTGGTCTGAGCTTGGCCC